>JAZGTI010006633.1:0-23044 GCA_036877585.1 Botia kubotai | reverse complement strand
GTTGAGGCGGGTTGATGCATTTGTTGGTGCTTGTGTGGCTGGGTATGTGCACGTGAGCTTTGGAGATAAGACTAGAGCAGAGGATATTCTGAGATGTGTGTGTGCATTTACCGCTTTAAGATACTTAAACTCATGCCTTAAGCACTAAGAGCCTTTAAACCAGCAGCTCTGCCCCCAGTGTGTTCACTTCACATGGACAAAGAAGTACATAAACATATAAAGTACACTTAGATCTGGTGTTCAGAGTTCAAAATTTAACACACACACACACACACACATATATATATATGTTTTAGACTTACTTTTGTTGGCAGACAAAATAAATAATTTTATTTAAAATAAATAATAAAATAAAAACCATGTGGGCTGAAATGTACTTTAAGTCAATATTAACGCCAAAGTAATTTAACTGTTGCATTAAACCAATACCACAATCATGCCATTGTGCTAAATATTAGCACAGCTGCGATTACCTCACAGCCATGCTGATATTTGTGACATCAGCACTTTTGCTGCTATGATATTTTGCAAATCATATAATATTATCACATGCCTCATTTTTGTCATAGTACAACATGGCAACAATTTGTTAATGAGTGATACTATTCAAAGTGGACACTTTATCTTGTGCTACATTTAGCACACAGCAAGTGGCTCAGTTTGTCCCAGATAACAGTCAGTATAAGGAGACAGCTCTGCTGTCAGACTGCTGTGTGAGTGTTAGTAACTATGTGAACTCTTCCTCTTCCTTTTGCCTTTGTTGTCATGTCTCTTGTGGCAGGATCACTAGACTTTGAAGAAGAATAACTCACTTCAAAAAGTGTTTGTTTACATTTTGGTTGCAACCTTAATCCTTACTTAACCTCTAATGCCTTTAAAAATGTTTTAATGACAAATTGTACTTATTTCTGTAAACAGATTTTAGTCAAAGTAGCACCATATTTCAATTTTGATGTGAATGAAAAGGAGGCTGTGAGGAACAGATGTGTGTTCAATGGATTGTACTTTTGACAAAACTTCTGTGTAAAAAAAGTTCAGTAGACTAAACTTCAGAAAGTTGTTGTGAAAGTTTTGAAAAAAGATCCAGGCCCTTTTTACAGTGTATGTAATTATACAGACTGTAAGTCTGTCTATCTCAGCTTTTTTATCCATGTTAAATTCAACATGCCATCTACCCTGACTAAGGTCTATTTATCATGTTGTTTTAGCATGATTAATTATGAAAGGAAGTGCAGTGATAATGGGTGTGTGAATTCTGTAATGAGTCATTTTCCTACCGTTTTTAAAGCACAAGATCAGCAGCACAGAATGAGTCAGAAGGAATTGTTACTGACACACACAATATGTTATAGAGTTCAAAAACAGCTGGATGGAGCACAACAAAATGGAACAGAATGGAAAGTGTTTTGGGATATATTTTTAACTACGTTTAACTTGACACAGTGTCTTAACAGCACAGTGCTCATGATACAAGATACTGAAAAACAAAGATATGGTACAATGATAATAGATGCCCATTTAACACATAATGAGTGTGCCTAGACCAATAAATTAAAAACTGTGCAGGTGGAATGCAAGAATGCATCCTATTTAAACTGCGCATGTACTATATCTTCACACTGACTAACTCACAATCTGCCAAAATGGATTGCTATGAACATAAGGCCACTGACTGGCTTATATTAAAGTCCCATCTTTAACTATAACTATTTAATATAAACTATAAAACTATTGTTTTAACTATAGTTTGAATCCCTAACCATAATTACAGAACGATAATAAGACAAATAAAGGTACATTTTGCTATAATTTCATGCTCTAGAACTGTTCTTTCATAACATTTTTTGAAAACATGAAATGCAATGGCATACAGTGTAAGACCACAGTGTTAAACAATTGTATTTTCCTCTTTCAAAACATGCATTATTAAAGCCCTGTTCTATAACAGAGTCACACAGAGATACTGATGAGAAACAATTTATTTTGTGAAGTAGCCCTGTGTGTTATCCTCTGAATCATGTCTGGTTTGCAGGAAAGAAAAAACACCAGTCAGGCAATTGTAACACAATGGTGGTACCCGCCATGATCATTGGCCAGCCTGACAAAAAGCCTTCTGAAATGTTTATCTTATCAAGCCCATGTATTCGGGTTACAGAATGTTTTAAAACAATACAGAGCAGTAGTGGTAACCAGAGACCAGGAAGCAGAGTATAAGAAACAAAGTAGCTCACTCTTACTAAAGTGGTTATTTCTAGGGCACATCCCAAGACACAAAGCATGAACCCATTCATTGCCATCCAGACACTGAATCCCATTACAAGCTAAAATAGTGAAGATTAGGGCTTGAAAGGTTGGCTGTGGATTAGAGAGAAAGGGCCAGAGGTGTTTCTTTTTATATTATACACAATAAAGAGAAGTAAAGAAAAAATTATATCAAATATACATCACTTAACACAGAGTGGATAGATTTACACTCTATTTTCATCATCGCTCTAAGTTAAATATTCTCAGTGAGTGTGGCTGTACATTCTACTGTGCTACTGTACATTTTTGTCGTTGCAGTAATTAATGCAGGCAGTTTGAGGAATGTGTTTACACTAGTACAGTCTAAAAGGTTATTTCATAGAAATGCCCTGATATTTCAATCAATTTATGACTGGTCACACAAACAAAAACAATAATGTGTGTCACATAGTTTTTGTTTTTTAAATAAATTGATATTGGCAACACTTTACAATAAGGTCGTATTTATTAACATTAGTTAATATATTAGCTGGCATACACTAACAATGACCAGTGCTTCTACAGCATTTATTAATCTTAGTTTATGTTAATTTTAGCATTTACTAACACATTTGTAAAATTAGAAGTTTCATCTGTTACCATTAGTTAATACACAGTGAACTTACATCAACAATTGTATTTGCATCAAGTAACATTAACAAAAATTAATATATTGGAAAACTATATTGCTCACTGTTAGTTTAGACTGGGTAATGAATTTTCTAATGTTAGCAAATACAACTTTATTTAAAATTTTAGATTCTGCATTTTAGAAATTCAACACAGCAAAAACAAAATATATACACAAATATAAGTGTTGCAAACATAGAACTTTTGCATTTAGAACTTGAAACTAGATTTATACAATGCTAACTGTTGTCTAGCATGATGTCTAGATCCTGACTCAATCCAAGTCTTGGTTCTTGTTTCTTGGAGTCAGGATCTGGGTCTTTGTTCTCTGTGAAAGCACATGGCTCTTGTTTACATTGCTCTCTGATCCTGCCCCCTTGTTTTCTCGTTAATCCTGTTTTTAGTTAATTCCCGTCACCTGTTTTCCCTCATTACCTTCCTTAGTTCCTTCCCTATTTAATGCCCTTGTGTTTGCTGTCTTGTGCCGGCTGTTAAATGTTCATTGTGTTTCTGTTGTCTTTGTTTTGGTTTTTAGTCTAGTTCTTTAAGTTATCCCCCTCGAGGGAGTTTTTGTTTAATAAAGTCTTGTTTATTGTAAGCTGTCTGCGTATGGGTTCTCTCTTCGTCAGCCACCGTAACAATATGCTTTACCATACACTATATGCTTTATTATACACTATATGCTTTTCTATACATTATATGCTTTACCAAACACTGTTTTATCACACAATTTGATTTACTATACTTTATATGCTTTACCATACAGTATATGTTTTATCATACACTATTTGCTTTACTATACATTATATGCTTTACCATACACTATATGTTTTACCATACACTATGTGGGTGGTCAGTGTCTGCCTTACTGGCTGTGCTACAATACTGTCCTTCCCTGTTAAAACACATAGATTGACTAGATTGAATATCTCCAAACCAGTTCTTCTTCTCTACCCCAATAGCTTCTTCATCAGAATTTGACCACTCCTCCAGATTAATTTACACACTACAGTGAAGACCACATCTGCCACTGGGGCAATTTAAACCACTGTTTCCCCATAATCGTCTCTGTAACCTGTAAAGAGAGAGAGAGAGAGAGAGAGAGAGAATGTACTTTTTATGTCATTTAAAAGGTTTGACCAACTACAAAGGTGTTTCCAAAACAATATAAAGGCATTTAAACTGAAAAGTCTAATGGAAGATCAGACATAAATATGGTTAAATTCCGAAATGCCCTTTACCAATCACTGCCTACTGCCTTGCTGACTTTTACTTTTAGTTACAGCTAACTACAAAAAGACAAGATGCATCTTTTATAGGCTGAGGACATATCACAGGCATTGTGACTCTTTGTTCGTAAAGCACATAGCAACATAATTAAGGATACCCAGGGATAGCACCACAATAGAAGCTATTGTGTCCCAGAGTTTGCACAGTTTCAGCCGTTGTTTTGGGAATGGTATTATAGCAGGAGAAAGATCAGATATATCTGGTCTTGGATTGTCTGATTTGTTTAGTGCACTCTGGTTATTATATCACCACAGACACTGTACACATAAATTATACCTGTGAACATTTCTCTTCCAAAAGTCTGAAGCATATATGTAGTGTGCTGAGCATGTGAATTTTCTGTAGGCATAAAACATCTGGTTTTTACCCCATGATCATTGCCTTCCTAGCTGTTAAAAAGTTCATGTAGTATTCATTACATGTAGTTTTATCGCTCCTCCAATCAGTGAAGGACTGAACCCATGACCTTAGCGTTGCAAGTGTTTCATAGGCATCATAGGAAAACAATGTTTCACATGAATGCTGCCTAGCAAACAGTTCTCGCAGACATGCTCCATTTCTTCCATGTAAATGCTCTTCCATTCAGTAAAATCTCATAAATAAAACACAACCAGTTATGGCGCCATCTTTCATTAAATTATTGATTTGAATTTGTTTATTTCAAAAAGTACGTCCAGCAAGATTTGAGCTCACAAACTTTTTCACAAACAATTCTGCTAAGCCATGTCAGGTCATGTTAGAGTAAATGTAAAAGTCCCTTTAGACTGCAAGTTAAATGCATTGTTAACATGACCGGTATGCAACAGAGCATATTGTCTGCAATACTGTATTCCTTAATTCAATGTGCTTAACTTCACTGTTTCCAGCATGAGCATTAAACAAGATTTAATAAGAATTGTGATTTTTAACAATTTCATTATGCTTACCATCGCATAATATATTTTCACATACTTTTACAACTAGTGGGCAGCATATAGCATATACAGTGTAGTATTCAGAAATCAGTATTCCTAACCAGTATTCCATTCATAGCCTCAGATAACATTCAAAACATTAAATACAACCACATGCCTGTTTATCAGTCCCTGATCTGCCCTATTTACTGAGATGCATCTCAATGAGCATACTGTTATAGAATGTGTGGCTGATTGTTAAGAATGACTTTTACTGTGTTATAACAATTTTTAAAAAATTCCAAGTATATTCCAAAGAAAGAGCATCTTTCATCCGCTTTTGTCAACAGCCTTTTTGTTTAATGCACAATGAATACAGTCCACTGATTCTGAAAAGATTTCCTTGTGTCCTCTGAGCCAATGGGAAAACCATGGCAAATTCCCAGCCAGCCTTATCTTTACAGCCATCCCGCAGAGAATCTAATATGGGTCATGATGCCATTGTCCCAGCATCTGACACACTCTCACTTCTCCAGTTACACTACATCTCTCCCGCTCTTCCTCCCTCTCTTTTATAGCCACCTACCACTCTCTATTGTGGACCAGGTTTAGGCTAGAACGGCCCAAAGGATCATGTCATGGCTTGTTATTCACACCTCTATCTCTCTAGCTCTCTTCTGAAGCTAAGTCTTGGCAGATGCAATCTTCACTTCCCAGATCTACCATATTCCCACTCAATAGACATTTCACAGAGTTGAATTGAAGTTCATGCTTCGGAAAAGAGATCGTTTAGGTTTTCTGACTGCTAGTACTCTTTTATATACTCCCCAACTGGCCGAGGGATTTTTTTATAGTCAGAGGTTGCTCTACCATTGCTAAGGAAACAAAATAGCCCTCAGTTATGTTCCACTTACATATCGACTTTGTCTCAGATGTTCCCACTAACACAATGTTTTATTTTAATTCTTGTGTTTTATTTTAAGAAAAATAAAAATAGACACAGACAGTTGTTTATATGAAATTAGAATATACAGCGGTAAAAATAGGATAGCATATCTGAGATCATCTGGCCTTAAAAGAATTTCTCGGGAAATGTTTGAGTTCATATTGAAGTATGAATAACAGACTTTGTCATTCTGACAAATACATCTAAGGATATCCCTTAGTAGAACGTTAGTTGTATTTGTGTGTTCAGTCAAAGTGTGTTATGTGATGTTGTGTAAGAGGAACGTTCTGTTGACCTGGAGGACTTTTACAAATTACAAACTACATCAGATGTAGTAAATCTGAATCACTTATACACTGAACGCTTTCTGAATTCACAGAGCATGACAACAAACAAACTTGCAAATAATAAACATGAAGCACCTTATGAAGTATTTTCCTATAATTATCCATAAACTATAGGTACTGCATTACTCCAGGCAATAAATAAATAATCTTGGTGCTTTCATAACCCATGGATCTGAGATCACAGGGTCCTCTATCAAATAGGTTCTCATGAATTTTTAATCATGGGATAGGTTGTGAGTGGAAGCAGAGCAGTAAAATTAGCATATTCAGAGCAGGCAGTATGCTAATTATACCTCTCACAGAGGTCAGCGGAGAGAAAAGCCAATGCATATGCATGTCTGCATCTAAGAGATGAGACTAAGTCTCTCTCTTGTTCTCTGATATATGGCTGAGGAAAAGACATTATCTTTGCACCAGTTTATCAGTGAAAACTAGAGGTTGTAAGATATATAGGTTTTACAGATTAATCCAGCTTGTTTGTACTATTAAATTCTTGGGGAACATTTAATTGTTGAGGTTTTTTTTTATTTCTGTATTTTATCTTTACATAACTTCATGTTCACACTATTTGTAGTGTATATTAATTTAAGCCTTACTTTATGGTTATCTTTGTATTGTGTGTTCTTTTTTAAAAAATTACAAAACATTTTCATGGTTAAGCCATTATTGCTCATTTTGAAATAAAGTTAAGTACTTTTACACTGAATGGAAATTTTTTATTCATATTACTGATTATCTATCAGACGATTAATCACATATTACCCTGCTTTCCTCGCTTTAGTTTTCGGTATCAACAAAAGTCACCATTGTTCACCTTCTAGTGAAAACGCCATGGATTAACATTCAAATAAATGTATTTACCTAACCAATATGCAATACTCTAGTTAATAATCCCCAAAACTGCTTACAAACCCATACAGTATATGACTAAAGCATCTTCCTTCTTGGTGAAAATATGGAGATATAAATACTTTCTATTGGGAATTAGCAGAGATTTGGAGAGAAAGATTCCACTTTAATGCTTTCATTCCCCCAGGCCACCTAAATACACTATCTCTTCAGCTCTCCTTGTCTGCATGGTCACCATCTGCTCCATTTGCATGATGGGCATCACTGACCGAGTAACCATGACAACTGCACAGAGCAATATCTCAGTGGCCTTAGCAATGAGTGTTAAAATAGTTAACAATAACACTGAATGTGGAAGGTTAACGATATTTATGCTCACAAGAGCAGTCAGAGAAACATAACACAAACATCACATATCACTAGGCCGATGCTTATTGTAAGCACAGTGCTGTGAGAAATGATTTTGTCTGTTTGTTTATCTTAGACCTTGGAGCTGATTCAATCTGTGTTCTTTGTCAGTTTGTTGTGATGCAAGTTTGTTGTGACTTGTAAATTTGCATACTTGGGATACGTACACTACCAGGCAAATATTTTGACACATCCACTATTTTTATTAACATTTTTACAGTTTAAAGTAACAATAAAATCAGATATGAAATAGAAATTGTATGACAAATAATAAAATAACAAAATCACAAAACAAAAACTAAATAAAACATATAAATCCTAAATGTGCCTTCTTCAAAGCAACCACCCTTTGTCTTTTCTCCACCCATTTTTATGTAGAATAATTCTGTAAAGAAATTAATACACAGGCACAATTAATTTTATTCTCTAAGAGTCATTTTCAGCATTTACCATAACAATTTAAGGTAATGACAAGCATAAATTCAGTCAACTGCATCCAAACTTTTGACTGGTAGTGTATGCTCACAATAAACTCTAGCTCTTATGTAACCTGACAAAGATGTCTTGTAATACTGAAAATGCAGCATAGTGTAAAAGCAGAAACAAAACACCTTCATCTGGAGGCCATAATACTACCAGCGATATCCCAGAAGCCCTTTCTGCTTACTCTGTAACTTCCTAATGTTTCGTACACAGCCGCAGGGTAAGGGCAGAGAGATGGCAGTAGGCCAAGGATACTTGCCAGGACACAGACTGAAAGCCAGGACATACTCAAGCCCAGACGTTCTCCCACCATTCACACCCCTGAGGGGCCTCCCTGACTGCCCGCCCACCTGCCACCCCCTCCTGCAGCTGCTATTTCTGTAAAACAGAGGCTGTACTCTCGAGGTCCCCTCTCGCTCAATCACTCTTACACATGGCTGCAATAGAGAGACCAGGCACTGAGAGGCACCGGGACCCACTTCAGGGAATCCAAGATTCATGGTCACTGGATACTCCCGAGAGACACATCGATTGTCTGGGATTTGCGGGTTATACAGTTAACTGCCAGTGTGCTGTAACACATCAATACTAGAGCTTCTTCATCAGTGCAGAGTACAAAATTAACATTTATCAGCCATAAATATTTCAATAGCACTTTATAATATACTTCATTAACATTACTTAATGCAGTTGCTAACATGAGCTAACAATGAAAATATATTTTCAGCCTTATTGTTGGTTTATGTTAGTCAATGCATATCATTAATTCACTGTGCATTAATTAATGTTAACAAATACAACTTTTTAATATATTAGTAAATGCATTAGTAAATGCTGATAATAACTAAAATTAATTAACAGTTTAACAGTATTGTCAATTGTTAGTGCTTGTTAATTAAGGTAGTTACCAAATGGAACATTGTTGTAAAGTGTTAACAATACTTACCTTTCCCTTTTTTGAATTTCTGATTAAAATGCATAGGCTACATTTTTATAAATGTATTATTATGCATTATATAAATTATTTATAAATGCATTTTGTATTAACGTTTAATTGTTTTTATTTTGTTAATGGCTTAATGAGAAAAATAACTGAAGAGTTAGAAAAGTTTTTAGAAGAAGCAAGTTGTCAAAGATGTTTTCTTTAATAAATGGTTTGTATGACTTAGATTTAATTCACACACCCCACTGAGGGTTAGATTATCATGCTTACATTCAATGAAACTGCATACTATGTTGCAGTCATTTAAAAAATTACCATCCACTGGCGAGTAACCAGGGCTTGGCGAGTGTTAAATTGGACCCCTGGTGACATGTTAAAAACGTAGCTGCCATTGATATTAGACAGTTTTGACTCTGTAAAACAGCTTTTGTACTATCACCATTTTGTATATGTGTAACAGTAACCTAATTTATAGATAATAAGCTGAGTATGTAATATAACAATGCAAACATTTTAATATTATATTCCAGCCTAATATACAGCCATTTTTGCATTTATAGTATAATATGTTATTAAATATTTTATATAGGCTACAAGTTGATTTTTACTGAAAGTGTTGTAAGTTTTTACTGTTAAGCATTGTGGCTTTACAAATCATTGCTGTTTGTCTGAGCAGCAGCCCGACACAACAACACTGGCAGTGAGTTTTGGGCGCAACTATTTATTTCTCCAACCAATAGCAGACGGGGTTGTTCAGGAAACCGGCTGCACACGTCAGCTTTAAATGACTCTGTTTGTGCAGACCTACCAAAACACCATAAACAAAAACCCACTATTTTTTCCCAGCTACACAACCTTCCAGGCCATGTTTGTAAATAAGGTGGGAATTAGTGATTTCCATGTATAATGCAATGGTCTACCAGTTGAGCTACAGGAATACTGTTGTGTAAAAGAACTTGTAAATGTAGCATTAAGAGATTATAAACAGTCATGGGTCTATTGCAATCTATATTGCTGTATGGATGTATGGCTTCCTTCTATGTAAAATGAGAAATGTAGACAAATGAATGGCAAACCACCATTTGCATTAACACACAGGGCAAGGAAATACAGGCTTGTCATATAGTATTAGCAGAGCGAGACTAAGCCAGTTCCTAATGCAACCACCCTTGTATTAATAAACAGTTTAGGAGTGTGTTAACCCAAAGACAAAGCCAGGAAGCCAAGTACACTCAGCTGATTTGACGGGATAGCTATCAAATCCTGTCCTCATTTAAATTAGACCAACAGGATGGTGTAACAACTGCTATTTAGATATGTCTCACAGCTAAATTAACAACCAATTCCAGCTTGTATAGCCATGAATACAGCCAGATCAAAACCTAAATGTTTTAATTAATAAATATCTTGCAGTAGCTTTAATAATAAATGACACATTGTACACATGGTATTGTTTTCTCTCTTATTTGGTCAAACATCTGGTGATGCACAGACAATATTCTGGTTCCAACATAAGTGGCTGTGTACAGTATGATGCAAACAGGTACATTCCAAGGAGCCATTAAGCACTGAACATAAATAACAGTTTGCTTAGAACGAGTAACAGGCTGCTATCAGCACAAATGCAAAATACAAGGACTTCAATTTAATGTCTTTGGCGATGTTTATATTTTGGGCACTGTCAATAAGGATTTGCTCAAATCCTTAGCCTCCCCAGCCGTGCGAACACGCAGGTATCCTAGGAAAGACATTGCATGCTGACAATACTCTTCCACTTGTCTGATCTGCTGGTAGTTAAGCACAGTTCTCCAGGCACTAGCCGCTTGTGTTGCATTTCTGGAGGATACGATGAAGGGTTTAGTGGAGGCGCTTGTTCCAGTCGTCATGTTCATGGCAAAGATCTCAATGTCGTGATTGGCTGAAAGATTAACGAAGCGATAAACATTCCGAACGGTCTTAACAGGGTTTTCCACCAAGTCCTCGTAACGTACTGTCATGTATTTTCCTTTAAACCAGCTGGGAGGGTGCAGAGCAGTTTGTAGAGTTCTGGACATCCGTTCACAGATAACCTCCATGGCTCCTATGGAATGATAGTCTGAACCATCTTTTTTGTTTGCTTTATGGTTTGGATCCGCAAATGGCACACGACGAAGCTTGGGGTCTCTGCTGCGCACGACTTGCAAATTCTCTCGAATTAGTCCGTGTCTAGACTTAATCCTGGAGTTGGCCACCGCCCTGGGGTCCCGAACTAAGTGAATTACTTTCAAATTTAGAGAGGGGTCCTCCATTAGGGGGCCCAAAACATTTACATCCAAAATACGAACTCCCTTAATAACTATAGTGTTATATTTTAAACATTCTTCCTCCAGAACTTGGAGGTTCTGCGGGGGGCATTTTTTACAAACTTTATCGTCCACCATCCCCACCACATCTTTCCTGTAGGACGCACAGAGGGGGTAAGAGCAGATGACCTTATTAAGAGTGGCACCAAACAGTCCTAGAGAGGTTATGTTCTTTCCCCCAGGGCTGTTGTAGAGCTGAAAAACTGAAAAATCACATCTGTAAAGAGAGCTGAGCATGTCCCTGGCAGCTCCTTGGAGGGACACTGCATCCCCAGGGTACAGCTTTTGCCAAATATGCCACATTGGTTCATACAAGAAAAACACATCTGGGTTTTGGTTGAAGAACTCCCCAAAAAACGAAGACCCGGATCTCCAAGTAGTCAACACGTACACAAGCTGCCTTTTTTTCACCTGTGGGGCTTTGTAAAGGAAACGGACATCTGACCTGCTTTGGAAATTCATTCCCTGCATTGGCTGGTTGCATTGTTGAGGCTCTTTGGTCCATTTGTAATTAGCCAGGTTCAACATGGTCAAAGCCACCAGCAAAAAATAGGCAAGAAACATGAATATCTTCTTCCTGCGTAGCACTTTCATGACAATGCCGGGGTTGGCAATTATTTTGGTGTGGTTTCTTGTGCAAGGCTTGTGTTTCCTTCCAAAACCAGCATTCTTTTCCCATGGTGGTGTGAATTTTAGAGGGTAGGGTTTGTTTTTCATTTATGACACAGGAGAGCCAGTGATGTCCCAAAATCGAGCTACACTGTATCACATACAGTGATTATAGCATAAAAGAAGCCGTGACATCTGCCCCAAGTCCACGTAATCGATTAGCGATAAGGTGATGTGTGGGAGATGAGGGGATGCCCGACTCCAAAACAGACAACACGAAGACAAACCGCACTGCAATGGTCAGGGATTCATTCGGGTTCAAGACAACAGATGGCGTTCATTTCGTGCAATGGCTCATAAAATCGGTATAAAGCACTTTTAGTTTTGCTTACCGATATAAATCTTGTAGAGAATCATCCCGGCGCAGCGTTTGTGGCGATATTAGCGGCTCCAGGCCACGGCTATGATCAAATTGCAATACACCTGCTCGTACGTTCATTTAAGTTAAAATTAATGGTATTTAAAATGTCCTTTTTATATACCCGTAATCAAACAAAGCATCTCCGTCAAAATGGTACCTTGCCTCTGCTCTGTTGTCCAGGCGTACGCTGTAACTAATTGATACAGCACGAATTGAACCGGAGTAGAGGAACACAAACTCCTCCTCTTCTAATGGCCGATTGGTAAATACGGAAGCGTCGCGGAGTTTACTAACGACGCTATTGGTTCGTGACTACGTCCGTCAAATATCACTAGCCGATCAAACCGTTATGGACACATAGCAACATGATCTTTCTGCTGCTTTATGTCAGAAAGTATAATATTTTTAGTGTCATTTGAAAACCTCGGTCGCGGTATAGCCTTTATCTTTGATTATGTCTAAGAACCTAAAACTACGTTAACTACGTACAAATGATATATTTTCTCATAAAATACATTCCCTCGTCATTACTTCATTAATTGTCAAAATATTTTCTTAACTTGTATATATATGCTGTCTGTTTATAACACAATATTGGTTTCAGATCATTCGTGACAACTCATTTATGAAACTATAAAAAGATAAAAAATAAAGAAACATGCACTGTTTTAAACATTTTTGAATACGATATTAAAACAAATATTCTTTCGGACTGAGATCGCTGAAATTTGTTGTTGTTACATAACTAAATTACATATTACATAGTATATTTGCCTTTCCTGTTTTAGTAACGATTCTTTGTAGTTGGTGCCACCTGCTGTTTGTTTCTATTTCTGTCACAACTTAACTGTTGCCTTTAACAACAAATACACATTCCCACAAGAACCAATTCTCACCAATGATTTATATACATTAATAAAATAAAGTTTTGCTACAGGAAAACAAAAATATGGTGTTTTCTTTCTCACGTATGCAGGACATCATGTTGTTTTGACCCACTCAGTAAAACTTAAAGTGCAGGTGTGGGAAAATTAATGAGCAAAAGAAATGTAGGTGAATTATCAGTCTTTTCTTTAATTATCATCTTTGTTCTTTATAACATCTTTAGTTGTCCCTTTATGTGAGCTGCAGATCTCATGACTTTAATGACACAACTCCATTGAAATTGGCTTTTTTTGGCTGATATATTGATGTATACATGTACTTAACACTGTGACCAAGTCCATTTTCAAATCTTTTTCATATGTGTACTCTCAGATTATTACAGTAATACTTTAATACTATATGATGCAAAGGAAAATGTCAATCATACAGGTCTATTTGTTGATATATGGTTGATTATAGTCCCAACGATTAAACAGCACAATACAGACTTGCTTTTCTTTCTTGTGCTTATGTGCCATGTCAAGACATTAATAATAATACAAGGGTAAATTATGTCATTTGGGGCCACTTTTTCATCTCAATGTCAGGAAATTTAACATAATGTTTATTTTAAACAATACATAATTCCTCTGTTATTTCATTTAGATTCATAACTCATTCTCTCATGTCGGTTGCTAGCAACAAACACTGCAAACTGCCAACACAAACTGCCTCTTTTAGAAACCGCCCAGAATAACATGCACAGCCTCTATGGCCCACTGTCCACTGAAGTAAGATTGTGTTAAAGTGATAGGGATTATTGGTGTAATATGTAACCTACGCCCTGCTGTAGGGCCTGGATAATGTGGTAACTTATCCTCTTTTTAGACATGGCAAGGCAGATGCTGGTGAGTCTCTTAAAGGAGTAAGTTCCATATTGGGTGTCAGTTAAACAGTCTTGGGCCTTGAAACTGTTGATTCATTACCTGTTTGTGCTTCCTGTTGGTTTGCTACCTGTTTGTTCCTGAGCATTTCAAAGGAAACACTTGAAGGAGATTAATATCCACATTGCCTCTCTGGTATGGATTACTTCAAGAAGTTTTAGCGCACTGCTGCCTGGAACCCTTTGTATAATTAGGTTATTTTATACATTACACTTTGAATATGTGGTTATATTGGTAATTGTAGTCATTTTGTATCATGGTTTTACCATGGTTTACCAGGTGATGTTGTATTATGTAAGTACATATAAAACATGAAGGTCTGCTGACGAACATCTGTCAACTGAAGTTTCTTGTTACATGTCCAGTTAAGTTTAACAGAAGTGAAATACCATACATGAATCAGAATATTATTTTCCACCTCATTTTTTTAACTTTATGGGTGGTGATTTTCTTTTCGCAATCATCAAGTGAACCATCCCACTAATAAGATCTTATTACGAGGCAGGAGGCTATTATAAGCTAATGTGCTGTTCAGGTAGAGTGTGACTTCTGTTATTGTGGTGCTTTCATTCTGCTCCTGTATCCAGTAAGCCTAGTTATAACACCAATTAAACACAGTCCATTTTACTTATATCAAGGAGGTATTTAAAATCCTTTGAGTTTATGAGCATATTTGAGTAATTTGTGTGTGAGTTCACTTCTTAGAAAACATAAAATGATCCCAATAAGACACACCGAATAACTCAAATAGGCCACCATGACCCTGTAAATGCTTGATTCAGGATAATCATTCAGATATAAAGTTCTACTTTGCAATTCACCCAAACTAAACTCACAAGTGTGAGCTTTGATAACCAGTGAACCGAAACCAGTGAAATGTGAAGCGGTTTTGTTAGGTCATAATTTGTGTCAAATAAGTGATCTTAAGTATTACATATACTCATGTCACAGTTTAGTTTGAACAGTTAGTGTTGTCAAGGTTCAAATGTAAGTAGTGAATGACATGACAGTTTCAGCTGAAAACAGTATTGGGTTGGGCATTAAATGTTAACTCCAGAGCTGTCTCAGTACAAGTCCATTATTAAAAATGTAAAAATTCATTATTAAATTAAAAAAGTTCATTTTTATTATACATTATACAGGTCAAAGGTCTTTTAACTTATCTTACAACTATCAGGAGCACCTGAGCTCCGCACACACTGTGGGAGAGGATAGACTGCACTATAAAAGGTTTATTTGAAATATCTGCATTTCTCATTTATCCTACAATGAGCGGAGGATAGGAGGTTATGGAGAGAAGTACTGTTTTCATTTACAGATATAAACAGTAGATGGCAAATGGCAACATTATGTAACTTTGATTTGACAATTGTTATGCTATAAAAGTATGCAGAATTGTATTCTTTAAATGTTTGTTAGCTTTTGTTTGTGCAATACATGTGTTTATTTGTAGAGCTTACATGTATGTGGACTAATAATAATTTTTCAAGACCAAGATTTTCAGTTAAGACATATATGAAAGGGAAATCATATTTGCGCATTCTATAATTTATTTAAAATGATAATGTAAATGAATTTTAAAATGTACACACATTTTATGTAGTCTGTCATTAAATATGAAGTCATAAAATAGCATGCATGATTCTTAAGCAATATTCAGAAAAATGCTGATTTACATGGAGTATAGCATGTAACACCAGAGGATGTTAACTTTAGTATTTAGCTCAACCTAACTGTGTTTAAGTGTTTCTAACTGTAGGGTGCAACATGGATAGAACAATTTGCTTATCATGCAAGAGATACCATGGTGTTTCTAAATTAAAGACTCTCTATGTTGACCATTTGGCACGTCCTTTGCATGGTGAGAACTGCAGTAAGGAGGTCAGCATGCAGAACAAATCACACAGTTTTTACAAGAGGATCTGGAAGACCTGAGGGAAGCTTTTAACAAAATTGGTCAGTGCTTTAAAACCTTCTTCACACACTGAGTAACTTCAGTGAATTTATGTATGAGTGATTGAAATGTGGTTGGATTAGCTGACTTTCTCATTGTGAGGTGTCAAACATTACCAACAATTACAGTAAGTGATAAATACTGTAAAGGTTTGTTTTTATGGTTGATTTTCATCCCACAAGCTAAGGGGACAGTTGTGACCTACTGGTTAGTGAGTTGGACTTGTAATCAGAAGGTTGCTGGTTTGATTCCAGTGCCGGTAGGTAGCAACTGAAGTACCCTTGAGCAAGGCACCTAACCCATGATTGCTTTCTGAGCGCCCACTGCTCCGGGTGTGTGTGCTCACGTCTTGCAGTGTGTGTTCACTCCTCACCTCCTTAAGTGATGGGTTAAATGCAGAGGTCACATTTCGGTTTTGGGTTACCATATCTGACAAATATGTCACTTTCACTTATATAATGCACATAATGTTTGTTGTGAAGTTACAGCGTAGAGGCCTTGCCTTGTAACACTCAGGCACAGTGACACCCTTGTAACACTTAGGTGACCTTGCCTTTGATTACGTTTTGATTGTTATCTGCCTGGCCTGACCTCTGCCTGTCTTACTGTTACTGATTTTGTCTATCCCCTATTGCTCTGTTTGCCGGTGTTAGACCTATTGCCTGTTTTGTTCCTCACAAATATAATTTCACTTCATTTTTAGACATACCAGGAGTTAAGAAGTAAAGAAGTGAGAGAGACTTTCCGCAAGTCCATTCCCAGGCAGGATGGGACGAGATCGTTTGGTGGAACATCAAAAATCTCAAATGAAGGAACACAGCACTCTTACTCACATCAGAATGTCAACATCTGCTGAGCAGTCAACAAGTTTATATGAAAGTAGAATCAACCATTTTTACTTATTTGCTGGTCTTACTGTGCATGACTCATCAGTGAACATTATTCCAAAGAAAAGTTTTTTGAAAACTTTTATCAAAACTTAATTCATCCTTTCCGGTTGACATCACAAAACTCCTCTCCTCCTGTCACGTTTGTCCACTTTTCATCCAGTCATTTCCGAGTTGGATAAAATTGTGTACACCACATATATTCATATGGCCTATCCTGTTTTATTCACAAATGTCAGAAAGTAGTAAGTAAAATTATTTATTTTAATATTTACTTTTCTTTGACTCAAAAGAAGATTGTTACGGAGGAGGCTCCCGCTCCGCCTCCTCCGCGCCACCAGAGGGAACCCTCGCCAGAGTACTAACACACTTCCAGACTACAATTCCCATGGGCCCCGTTTTCGGGGCTTATTACTTTTTGCCGGTGCACCTGTAGCCAATCAGGTGGCTTATTTAAACCCCAGACTCCTTAAACTCAGTGCGATGTCTTTGTATTGCTTCGGTCTACATTTCATAGCATTTCTTCCATTGTTGGTTATCTGTTTTGTTTTGTGTTTGGACTGTTTCTGGATGTTTCTGATTGTTTGTTTGCCGTCTGCCCTTTGACTCTGCCTTGGATTACATTTTTGATTGTTTGCTGCCTGCTTTGAACTGTGACTGTTTGCTGTTTATGATTGTTTGCCGCCTGTCCCGACCCTTTGCCTGTTTACCGTTTACAGTTTTGCCTTCTCTCTATTACACCGTTCGCTGGTTTTTGACTTTCGCCTGTTTTGACGATTCTTATTAAAACGCTGCAAATGGATCAACACGCCTCCGCCTCCTCGTTACAGAGATGCTACAAATACCGTAATTTATTATTATATGTATTTCGATATTAAGTACTCTAAAAATTAGACATAACTGTTTAGATAGAAACATCTACATGTCAAATGTCCCAGCTAATGGTTTATCCCAGACAATTTCACATCAAGGTGTTCCTTAGAATATATGAGTTTGCCTCTGAGTGATTTCTGTTGTAATTTGTGTAATGTCTCACTGCTACAGTAGTCAGAGACAAACGCAGTTTTAATGAAATTAAATAAAAATTCATTTCAAATGAAATTAAAAGTTAATCAATGAACTCTGATACTTTTAGACCAAATGTCTCTAAACTTGCCGTCATTTTTTCTAATGGTTTGCCTTTCAAACAATTCTTAGATAAAGAAAAAGTGGCTTTCATGAACTGGATCAATAAAGCCTTGGCAAATGACCCAGACTGCAAACATCTCATCCCCAATGGACCCGGAGACAGACAGTCTGTTCAAATCTGTTAAAGATGAAATATTGCTATGGTAATATGAGAGCAGCTGTGTTTCTCTATGTGTAGCTCCTCCCTAAAGTGTTTTTTGTTTGTTATGTTGTGAAACACTTTCAGCTATTATTGAATTATTCATCAGTTACTGATAAATGAGAGTTTTAACAACCTTTTGGCCATCTTTCTGCAGTAAAATGATAAACCTCTCCCAGGCAGAAACTGTAGATGAGCTCTATTCACTATGCCTGTAAGCGCTCTCACTTTTAAAATATTTGAAATGATTGTAAAGTGATGGTGTTTACCAACAGAATACAAAGACTACATCTGATCCTGGTTGGTCAATTCAGCATTCCAGCCATGATCTGTTATTGGTTACATAATAATGTCTATATGACTATAATGTCTAGCAGAAGAATGGCAATGTAATTAAATTAAAATAGAAATTGTTGTCCTTAATATTTTTTTATAAGATAACTATTTGAAATAAAGCAATAAGGCGCTTCAGGCCATGCTGTAATCTGAATAAAGCTGAAAGTATTCACTACATGTCTAACAACTCCCTTTAGCCATTTTTAAATTCACAATATAACAAGTTCTTCACCTTACTGCTTAAAACTATGAACATGTGGATTAGAGATGCAGCAATTGACAACACATAAAGGCATGATGTATGTGTTTCTCTACTGCCCTCTTTTCAAATGCAGGAGACTCTGGTGTTGGCCCCTTAACTCATCCTTAGCTATCAGCTGCACTGTGGTCAACATTGATGCTCGAGACCTAAAGGCTGAGACTCCTCATCTGGTGCTCAGACTCCTCTGGCAAATCATCAAAATTGGCCTCTTCGCTGACATCGAGATCTCCCGCAATGAAGGTAATTTCCCAGCTGTAATAGCCTGAATTGATTTTAGTAATCATGGTGTTATCCAATAAGGGTGATAATTGGCACCATAAATAAATAAAAGCAGGAGTGTATGTGAGTGATTTGTGCCTGCTAGGAGGTTTTATTTAACACGTGTCTGAGCATTTGGGTGTGTATCTCTAATTGCTTTGCTGGATGAGTAAGATGAGCTGGACCACCTGATATCAATGTCCCCCGAGGACCCTCTGTTGTGGTGGGTCAACCATCACCTCAAAGCTGCTGGCTGGCAACCAATCAAAAATTTCAGTGATGATATCAAGGTACACATCTAACCCATTCTACATTAATGACAGTACAGAGTCCTCTGGGGACTTAGTCGAGCTGTTGAAACTAAGGTTCTGGAATGTTGTATGCAATGGAATCTATATCTGTCCATCCGTCCATCCGTTCATCCAACCAACCTCATCTCACAGGGTTTTATGAATTTGTATCATGTAAATCATGCAAAAAACATATGCTTGTTAGAAAAAGCATTATGAACATTCACCCCAAACCCCATCCCTAAACATAACTGTCACTGGGGCAAAAGCAGAACATCTTAAAATGTCGGAAGACACCATAGAAATTCCTATGAATTAACCTTCAGTTCGCTAAAATGTAAAACTGTTACTAACTGCTGTGAGATTGTGAGATCTGTCTGTCTGTCATCCATCCTAGCTATTAAACTAATTATCAGACTGATCTGATTTGACAGATTCATTAAGTTATATTCATTTAGGTACCCTGTGTGCACCTTTATTTCTGCTTTCAGGACTCCAGGGTGTATTTCCACTTGCTGGGTCAGATCTCACCAAAAGGAGGGGGTGATGATGAGATGAGAATTGACATAGACATGTCTGGTCTGAATGGAAGTCAGTCTGAAGGTTTGGTCAGTGGTCTGTGTCTTTCATTGAGGAAGTGAACATGCTGATTGGCTTTCAGTATCAATGTGTGTTCTGCTACTTAATGAGATGATTCAGTGCAGATAAGAAAGAAGGTGGTCTTGCGATACCTAAGATTGATTGTTAGAACAAAGTGAGTGTGAACATGAAACAACAAAAGAACAAAAGAAAACACAGGGCCACAAAGACAGGTGATATTGTTGAAAATTACAAAAGGGCTTTTGACGTGAAAACAGCGTTGGCAGGTTTGAATTTGGTTTTGTTCATTGGAGTCAGTTTGTTTACTTGTAAGGCAAGCATTATTATTTCTGTTGCTCATACTTTGTGTTAGTGGGTTTTCACAACATAAGCAACTGTGTAGCTTTGCCCTGGCAACATAACTTTACTCAAAATCATCATGGTGGTGAATTTTGCATGGTCAAACAGATTTATTTAATGTTGAATTGATAAATTTATGTCATGTACATTTTTGCCTGAATCAGTAAATTATTTTGTAAATAAATCTTGATAAGAAACAACCTTTATATTAAAGGCCAGTGCAACTGTATATAATCTTGCAAGCAAAATATATTTTTCAGGTTTATGAATGAAATATAAAAGTGACTCAGACTCACAGTGTAATGTTTTGGAGTCATGCTCATACATCGTATTATTATTATGCGCAGAACACTCATTAGTCACACAGTGACAGATGATGTATTAACATACCGCAGTGTCTACTAGACTACATCTGTTTAAGAGTAATGCTTTAAATCATTCAGCTTTAAGGCAATGCTGTTTTGATTTAAAAACTTTCAGGAGCAGCACGATGAAGTGCGAGCAGAGCTTATGCTGAGGCAGGCAGCTCGTTTGGACTGCAGACATTTTGTCACTTCTTAGGATGTTATGGCAGGAAACCATAAACTCAGCATGGCCTTTGTGGCTAATCTTTGTAACATGTACCCTGCCTTGAACAGACCCACTAGCAACAGCATTGATTTGATCTGAGTATTGCTTTAGGCAAAAGTATGCTACAGAAAAAGTGGTATGTGTGCGATGTGGGACTGCGTGGAGTGTAATAGGTTTTGTTAACTGCCTGTGATGAATTATGCTGGATTATCTTTGGGCAACATCTGGGTTTACTTCCTGTCTAGATTATAAACCAGATTTAGCTGTTAATTATGGGAAACTAAGTCAATTTAAGTATTCATGACACATTCCTAATGACTTACTGAATGGCTCACATGAAGACTATTTGCAAACATGTTTTTCGTTGCCGCTGTAGTGTTTACAGTGACCAGAATGGGCTGACGCAGAATAATATATGTGAATATGTCATGTCACATCAATAATTTAGCATGATTGGGTTCACATCACTCTCACTTTCCCTTTGTCTCTTCAGTCCTGTTAATCAGAATATTGCATTTGCCTGCTCCAATCTGACTCGATTTTGACAAATAAGTGCATTAGCCAGAAATCTTTTTAGATATTATTTATTAACTTTTAATTTTCATACTTTTTTGTGGTTAAATAATAGAAATATATTATTTTATTTTTGATATATATTATATTAATTATATTATTATGTCTATATTATATATCATATAAATACTGTTTATATTATATAAAGGTCTGTTGTGCTATCTACTAACAAATTCCATAAAAAACAATGTGCATATGATGTTGAATGATCTCTAAGTAATAAATGATCTCTGTTTTGTTCTGCTGGGGAAACAAGAGAAGACAGAACATTCAGAAACTGGATGAATTTACTGGGTGTAACTCTATACGTCAATCACTTGTACAGGTAGCGTAGTCATTTGTTTGACTCGCATCTGGTATGATTTTATACTGTAGCATTGTTGAAAGATCAGGAACACAAATGTTAGCCCTGGAATCAGAAACTAAAAACAGTACAGATATATAAATCATAACAGTGCAGTCATCAGAACATATACTGCAAGAGCTTTGTTTGTATGAACAAAATACATTTTTATGTGACATTTATGGATAGTAGGCAGACAGCCTTAGCTTTGCATAGTTTCCCGACGGAATTTGCAAACCCTTTGGGGTTCATGATGGAAGTGCAGGCAGTTTGTGGGAAAATGCCTAGTATTTCTGTGGTGATAGAAATACCTTTCTAAAATAAATACCATTTGTGTTGAATGTGTAAAATTAAGCAATCAAAATATAACACTTCATTATACATTTAAATTATGAATTATACCTTAAACAATGTGATGAATTAAGGTACAATGTGCTATTACTTTTAATATTTTCTCGTGGTGGAGTAATACAAGGGCAAAAATCCCATAGATTTACTCTGAAGGAGGAACACGGGTCATGTAGTACCTAGAGACCATCAGAGACTATCATACTATCATAAGACTTGGGCTGGAAAGCAACCAGCCACAACAACTTAGCAACACCTTGGCAATGAACTACCAACCACACAAAACATCTTAAATTGAGGATGGCTCTTTATTCAGTAAATATAGAAACAGTTCAGTTTCTACAAAAATATTTTAGTTCATTATATTTATGGCAAGGTTAAAACATTGTTTGAAATCTCAGATTGGAGAAAAGTCTGGCCTGGCCTATCACAGCATGTATGCTAACTGAAAGGCCACCGATCTGACACAGTGTTGCAGTTTGTGATTTGTTGTGCCCATCATTAAACTTGCCAGCACAGCAGTAGTGGACTGCAGCAATGAACACATATCTCTTGATTTAAAGTCTTGACATGAACACAATATTTAAGATGATTACCATCATTATCATGAAGGGTGCTTACTAAATCAAAAAAATATGACCACATAACCCCTATTTTAAAATCTCTCCACTGGCTACCCATCAAGTACCGTATAGAGTATAAAGT
>JAZGTI010006632.1:9351-23048 GCA_036877585.1 Botia kubotai | reverse complement strand
TAATAAGTGCAAAATTAAAGCTGATTACAGCAGCCTCCTGACGGGCAGTACAAGGGCAGGGGAGCTGCAGCCAACGGTGGCGAGGAAAAAAAAACCAGGGCCAGCCAGGAGAACCAGTTCTCCTCTGGCAATACTGCTGCATCTCTACAAGCTCGCCAGTGCTTGCACAGCTAGACTAGGTGAGCAAAGAAATATAAATAAAAGAAAGAAAGTGATGCATTTAATATTATACTTAATGTTATTGTGGTATTGTGTGGTGTGTGATGGGGACATCGGATGGCCTCCGTTTTTCAGCTCCATCATCTGGAATGGTTATGAACGGGAGGATGGCACGTGATGATTCTCCTGGCGCTGGCATAAACTCTAGTTACTAGTTACCTCTAGTAAACAAAAACGAGATTGTGAACCGAGATCATAATAATGTTTACATTTGCTGGCTAGTGCAATAACCTTTTTACACTCAACCGGTATGTTTAATACTGGGGAGATTTTTCCTCTATTCTTGTCTTTGAGGAAATGGTTATGATGTGTTTTAAGGTACAGGTTAAACATGCAGTCATGTTGTTTCCACTCTTCAACAATCCGTTCCTTCATCTCTGCTGTCTAACACACTTGTGAATCAGCTTGTTTCACGATCGCTGTTTCATAATGTCTATCATTAATATCTGACTCTCATTGCCATTGAAAGTACTGACTCAATTATCCCGATTTAAAATCCTAAATATCAAACATGTTTGATATGATTAGAGCAGCACCGATTTTTCTCAGAGCTGTAAGATTTGATCTTTATGCGCCTCACATTACAAGATTATCTAAACTGAACATCAGACCCAACTGAGGTCCTAGATTTTTTTAAGATTCTTGGGAGTGAAAAATCAGGTAAAATCAGCCCGGGAATCCTGAGCCTGGCTTTTGGTGCATCAGAATGGTTCTGTGTATTTTAAAAGCTCTTTATGGAACTAACTCAATAAAGAACCTACTGAAAAAGACAATTTATGTTTCACTATAGCCTCTCTACTTGCTCATGAACAGTGTTGCGTTCATTTTTATTATTTTACTGAAGGACATTATATAAGAGAAACATTGTTTTTGGTCAGTGAAGCAGCAAGAACTGCATCTTTATGTTGCACAGGTGGATAATCTGCAATATGTTGAATAACTTTGTCATTGTTGGTGTTTGAGATACTGCAATAGTGATAATTATTTTATATAAATTGTTACATCATTTACATTTGCTTTTGAGAAACACAAAATAATACATTCTGAAGCACGCAACAACACAACAGTGGCATCCATTGTATTGAAACAAATTCACGACCACTTTTCTAAAAATATTTTCTTTTGTGGTCTACAGAAGATAAAAGTCATATATATATAGTTTATATATATATATATAAAACATGTAAGTTTTATAATGTTAACATTAGAACATTGAGAATAAACAGGGTAGATGAAACATTTTCATACCTTTGCCTGTGATTGTATGTTCAGTTGTAATGTTCTCCTTTATCTCCTCAAATTCTGTTTGTTTGGTGAAAGGCTTTTAATGCATACACAGAGAATGAGAACAATGTTTTTTAAACCAAATTTTATGATAATAATAATAATTATTATTTTTATTTAAGCTTGGCAAGGTGGCCAGTATCATCAGGGTTCCTCTGTACAACCTTCCACTTTTCAAAGGACCAAAGTTTCCATGGAGACTGATGTAGCCCAGACTAAGAACACAGCATAATGTTCAACAGCTACACAGTGGTTCATGCAGTGCTAATGGAGCGCCTTCAAAAATCTTTAGCTAGATCAGGTCATGAAAAGAGCAAACTATTTTATTTTTTAGTTTGAAGCCTTTTTCTGTAATTTCTCTTCCTGCAAAGCTGCTTTGAGGGCTTTCTGTAAGATATTTTATCTTTAGAGGTGCAAGTAGCTAGAGTGCATCTAATTAACACAGCTCTATGTATTTCTGCCTCTTTTTGCTTTTGGCTGCAAGTTATCAGTTTTAAGTTTTACACTAAATTTTGCTGCATTCCAATGAAAGCAGTCAAACAACTCAAACAACTTGTCCTGTGTTTTCATTTTTTAATTGCTTACTTTGCGACTACATTACGTAACAGTTTAGTCATGTTGATATCTGGAAAGGGGTTGATGTATGCAGAGATTGGTTTTATGTTCATCCTGAGAGGGACTGAACTGTTTACATGATTGAAAAGTCACTTTGGCTGAACTCATCATTTTGTACTCAAGATGTCCTCTCCATTTTTTAACCCTCCCGAAAATTATAAACAACATTAGCTGATGTCACATTGGTGAGATATTGTTTTTGATAGCAGTAAAATGTAGAGCTAGAGGTTTTTAAATTATGGAGGTTTTGGCAGGATTTAGAAAGACTACATATGTTTTTTCCATCCCTTTTGACTTAGCACTGCCTACACTGTTTTTGCTTTTTAACCAACAGAATACTGCCTACCTTTTACCATTGCCAACACCCAGCCATCTGGTAAGTTGCTTGAACTTTTCACTGCTGTACCAGGGAGCTGACCCATGCCATACATCCTAGATAAACACAGCATGAGGCAACAGGCAATCCTGGGTGGGACAAATACAGATGTAGTTTTCTGCTCTATAAGGTTTGTGGAGGCTAAGTGGAGCAGCAAGGATCAAGAGTAAGTTACATTGCTAATGTCTTGCCTTATGTGCTAAGCACATATTTTGTTTTCTTTTTAGTTGTAATTTTGTTGTCTGAACTATTATTATATTTTACAGAATATAAGTTAATAAACTATTAACATAACAGTAACTAACATTAACTTACTGTAATATTATTATTGAGGCACATTACAAAAATGGTGTCATCCAGAAAGTAACATTGGAATCAACTTTCTTGAAATGGCGAGAAGTAAAAAAAGTAATTACATTTTTGCAAATACATTGAATATTCTAATTGTAGTGCTGAGTATTGGATGACCAGTAATTTTCTGTAATTCAAATAAAACAGAGATTCTACTTTTTGGACCAGAAAACTGTAAAAAGAGCAAACTACAGTAAATCCAAAATGCATAAAAAAAAGTGGATTATAATTTCTACACTATCAAGTTCCATATTATCTTCTGTCATGTTACAAGCCAATGCACTCTTTAAAATCCCAAAACTCTTCACTTTTACCTAGGTAGTAGTAGTAGTAGTAGTAGTACCTAGGATTACAAAGTCCACTAAAGGAGGGACAGCGTTTGCGCATTTGGCTTCTAAACTCTGGAATATTCTTCCTGACACTGTTCAGGCTCAAACACTCTTTCACAATTCAAATATGGATTAAAGACACATCTCTTTAGCCAAGCATTCACATAATGCATCTTATAGTGAAAAGCGTTATACAAATAAATGTGAATTGAATTCTCTGGCTAAACCATGTTCAACCCTGATACCCAGTTAAATATTCGTATATAATGTATTCAGATTTTTTTCAGCATTTTAAGCCCTGTTACCCTTCTATCAGACTACTTAAAACAAACTATGCATGAAATATACAATATATACAAATATACAATATACTTTCAGACTAAAGTGGAGCACAGTCTTCTCTCTGGGGTGCTTGGCTGACTATATTGAGTTTAACTGTGCCAGTAAACAATTTCACTTACCACACCCTGCATCCATAACACAACCTCCTGCCAAAATGATCACCCACCCTGATATTATTGACCCTGTTTTACTCAGATTCCCTTACTGGTCATTTGCAATTTTCCCTCCCTGACCTTTGATGCTGAATGTGGTTACACCCAAACTGTGTGATTTGCGGTTAATTACACAGAGGCATTTTACAAGGGGCAGAGCTGCAAAAACAGGCCTGGCCCAAAACCATCATTCAAAGGGCTGAATTCTGCCAAGCAGAGCTGGAGCCAGTTCACTCTCAGTTCTCATATCCAGCAGCTAGCAGACAAGTGTCCGGAGGTGCCAGGAGACTCTCTAATGCAGGCTGCTTTTCATCGAGTGCAGAATAAAGAATTTATGAGCATCCAGAGCCAATAACCAATAACTGACCCAAAAAAGAATAAGTCGGAAAAAAGAATGAGATGAGAAAAATACTTCCATGCCAAATCCCAGTTTTTTTTTTGTAAATGCATCTAGACCACGGTTCTTCATCAATGTTAAGGTCAAGGACCCTTTGGTGGATTGAGCGACTGTTTGTATTAAACTGTTTTGAGTGTTGCATTTTAATAACTTAATTTTAATGGTTCTTAATATCATGCTTATAGTCCAATGTTAATATATTTACGTACTGATGATGATGCTTACATACATTAAAAATAAGGCTCATTATTTTGCACCTAACACTTCATCTGTACCTAAAAGTTACCAAAAAAATAAAATTGTTATTTTTTAATCCCTCTGATATTGTTTCAAACTAACATGACTTTATATGTGAAATGTTAGTTATTTACTTTCATATGGAAAAAGAGCAATGTTAGCATTGAATGAGGCAGGGACAATTAAATGATTAGCTGAACTTAAGCTTGTTAACTAATGCTTAAGTACCTTAATATTGTATTTTGTTTAACAATATTTTCATTGATTCACAAAATAAGTTTATAATCAAACAATAATGTGTGAAACCATTGTTTAAAGGTCACTGTCCATATTGAAGAATGTTAGATATGTCTTTGTTACCCATTTTTTGTGTTCACCAGTTATGTGAACCCCTAAACACTAAGGAAACTGTGAAACAGGAAAGACTTTTGTCAATGTCACACATGGTCATCCCTGTGTGTTTGAAAGTTTGCAGGTGGCTTGGATGAAACAGTATGAGATTATTTGGCAGCCTCCAATCAGCAAAGCTATTTGCATACACACTTTATTTGCATAATATCTAGTGTTATTTCACAGCTGTCTTAACAGTTTATTAAAGCAGCAGGCAAATAATTTCACTTCCTCCTAAGGCAACATAGACAGAATGACTGTGTATTTCCCATAATTCATATTTTCCATAATCAATTTTTCAGCATACTTTGAATTAATCAGTGTAAAGTGGTTACATTCTGCATTGTGATGGATTTTGGCAATTTGTAGTTGTAATGAGATCATAGCCAGGCATAATTATTTATGATTTAGTGAGTGTTCATTGCCTTCAGACTGCTCTGCTGATTCATACTCTGCTTACTCAAGTAACCTAAGATCAGTAAAAATTAAACAAGAAATAGTAAAAGCCCATGACATTTCAACAGGAAGAAGGGACACTTTAGATTCAGCCTCTAGAATTGAGCTTAACTCGGAATGTGAGATGTGTGCAAAAGTAAATACTTGCTGCTGTCAACAAAGTTCAATCAAAATTAGTTCAAATGGTTTGATCAAAGACATTTAACCTTTAAAGGAATAGTTCCCCCAAACATTCAAAAGAAAAAAATTCTTTTGAGTTGGATCTTATAAATAAATTGGACCATCCGATTTACAAAACCAGTCACCACTCACTGACTAAATGACTTGGTCACATCAATAAAAGGTTTTCTGGAGGGTAAAGCTATTAGTCAATAATAACTTTGTAATTTTCCTGTGTTCCTCACACAAAGATATTATATGGGTTCATACGACAGACATATTGCATTAGTCAAATTTTGTCATTTATTTTCATGGCTGGTAATGTTTTCCCTCCAACCACCAAATGAAACCATCACCAAATACTGCCTTTGCTCCACTTCCACAGTCATTTCCTGTTTGCCTGTATTAAGAACCATACTTTCCAATGTTCATTGCAAACATTATTAGTCTTATCTGCCTTTCTGAGTTGAATCTTTATTGTCTTTTTTATTGTTTACGTATTATGAGGATTGTGCCTGTTGCAGGATCTCAAGTTAATTTGGACTACTATTTTTGTTTGTTTTGTTATCCTGACACAGTCGGTGTTCACTGTCAGAGCATGGGGCTAGATTCCGACTCATCCTGTCTGTTCTTGGTTTCCGTTCCGAGAGTCAGAGTCTAGACCCGTGCTCTGGGTGTCCGTTCTATCTGCCATGTTCTCCGGTCTCGCGTCAATACCCTTGCCAGTACCCATTGCCCTCGTTTCCTCGTTTAGTTTGATTTCGCTCACCTGTTTGTCATTGTTCCCTGTTGTATTTAATGCCCTCGTGTCTGCTGTCCTGTGCTGGTCTATTTCACCCATGCTTGTTTTCTCGTGCGTTATCTGTGCTCGTAGATTCCGAGTTTCTTCCGTGCATTTCTGTGCTTCGTCTGTGCTCCTGGTCTTCGTTGTATCGTTCATGTTCCGCGTCAGGTTTTTTATCGTTCGTGTCTGTCCATTTATTGTATATTTAAAGTTTAATCTCGCCTTTGTTTATTTTGACATATGTTTGTTATTGATTCTTTGCGTGTGTTGGCGCTTTAAGTTTATATTCGTTTATTTTTATTTTGTATTGTAATACTACATTTTGTTCCTCGTTCTCGCCCCCCTGTGAGCGTTTTGAGTTCTGTTATTAAAATAAAAGCTTTTGTGTTAATTGCTGTCTGCTATTGGGTTCTTCCCTCGCTCTACCCTGACAGAACAGACCAGCCCAGCCAACACTGAACCCAGCAGACAGCGATCTTATTTGTTGTTTTTTTCCGTCTGTCTATGTTTCTGTGTTAGTATGGTTGGGTCCCAGAAGTGGTGGAGTACCGCGATCGTCTACTCGACGATCAGAAGTGGTGGAGTACCGCAATCGTCGACTGTTGACAGGGTTGAGTATTGGTTACCTTATACCCTGCTCAACAGCTATTTTCTGGCAGGCCTCAACCATCTTCCTCCCTTTACGGAGTGGGAATGGTTGGTGTGGATGCCATTCTGGGAGATGGTGGAGGCCCTTTACCGGCAGCCGTGGTTGGGGGTTCCCCTGGGGGTTCTCCACCTGTCTCCCCAGAGGTCCGCCGGAGTCCTGGGCGAGAGGGTCTGCGCCTGGGGGTTGCATCGATCGGGCTCCCGTTTCGATATAATCAACCTCTGGAGGGAGGGGTCTCTTGGGACCCCAGCTTGGGGGGGGAAGGGTCCCCATTGGACTTCATGGAGTCGGTGGTAGACTCTGTGGGGTCCATGGCAGCTGGCCGGGTGTGCGAGCGGACCTTTAGATCCGGCACCATGTTCCACCGATCCTCTGGAGGGGGGCACAGCAAGAGCTCCCCCCACTCTACCCTGACAATGTTTGCTTTGGCTGCCTGGTTGGATTGTGTGTTTCGATCATTAATCTCTGCTTGTTTTTTTTGCCAATCTCTTTACCTGTTTATTTGAATTTTATGCTCTTTTGAAACATTCTGCACACATCTCAACATGGACATCTCAAAGGATTTAAACTAAATACTATTACTTTCAGTACAATTGCATGTTGCATCCTTTTAAAATTTTGAATGCTCCAGCAATTATGAGCATTTAAAATTATAAACAAACATTAAATGTAAATCATTTTTTGAAATTCATATAGGCTTGGAACAACATGGCAGAATTTTTATCTGCATTCTTTTGCTTTAATGCACACAGTTGAAAGAAGTAATCAAAATACCTTTTAAGCTGAATTAAAGAAAACAACTGTACAGAAAACTGATTAGAATTATGTTTGAAACAGAACCCAAAATGTGCAGTAGCAAACACAGACATTTTTAAGAATGTAGTTCTTGTGGAATTGCCAGAGGAATATTTAAAAAAATGCTTGTGATTGATACTTGTTGGAACAGTAGGACAAACATTATAGAGCTTTTACCACAGGAAGACAGACAGACACTTTTAAAAACATTCAAAGATAAAAAGGGTCACATATTTGTCATTTTCATCTAGCATCTGTGATAATACAAAAGTAATATGTGAAATATAACCATTTTTTTCAGAACACCTTTGAATCAGTATCTTTGTTGTGAAGAACTGTTGCTGCCTCCTTCACATTTTTTTCTGAAGAATATGAACTCTGTCTCACAACTCTGCTGGACAAGATTTGACATGTTCTCTTTGACAGCAAACAGTGCTTCTGCCAGTTATATGTTGCTAAAAAGTGCACCATCTTTTTTAGGTTTGACAAGTCTAGGTTGAAAACATGAGCATTCCAATTCAACCTTCACTGAAACACAATTTTCTCAATTTGTTTTATATTCTTTCCACGCTGGATATTTGAGGGTGATATTAACATATTTTCATAAATATTAAATTCATAAAAGCACTAAAGTTAAAATTGCATTTCTTTGATTCACACATATGTAGGTTCAGCAGTTTGTATACATGTAGTGTGCCATAAGATGGCGTAGGTGTGGAGAAATCCCACAGTCTACAAATCTTCCTAATGATTACTATGCACAAACCACTAATGCACAATTTCTCACTGGGAATTTCAGCAGCACAGCAGTGCCCATATAACCACAAGCACATGGTTTATTTTATATAAAACCCAGAGATGGTGCTACATTTTCCAGGTTTGAGCACAGGCACTTGCTTCCAACATGTTCCTCAATGTTACTTTGTAGACACATGGTTAAACTCCTAAAATTAATGAATGACAAAGAATAAAGAATAATGAATAGAGTTCCTTGGCAGAGTCACCATTTAGGCAACTACAGCCAGGACAAGTCTGTCTGTTTGTCTGTCTGCTCTACAAAGTCTTTCCTAGGTTCTTTTCGCATGTTTCCTTTGGAGCTACACTCATTTATGGTTGTTTCCAAACAATATTCTTTAGAGAGCCGATTATCTTTCTATTCATCTGTTTAACAGATTTGTGCATCCTTTGTATGTAATCGAGTGTATTAGGAATAAGGAATATTTTATGATGAGAAACAGTTGTATTTTTGTGCATATGTAATCATGGTCAATTTGTCAGGATATGAATATGTAATGATATTCCCGTCCTTCCTGTCTAATGTGCTAAGAAATGTTTTCAAATGTGATTTTGGAGGATCTGTTGAGGTTTAGTGCACGTCTGCTCCCTCTAGATTTTTGGATTTAAATAATAGCAGCTTGAGATTGAGCTTTTCATTTCACTAAATGTGAAATGGCCCTGCATGAATAAAAATAATGGCAGTACAATGACAGAAAGAATGAGCCCTTATATCAGTAAAAAACGTCTCTGGTTACATATGTAACCCTGTTCCATGAAATGGGGAACAAGACGCTGTGTCAGCTTGACACTATGGGGAAAGCACTTCAGGCTCACCAGAGTCTGAACGTGTAAAACCAGGCCTATTTATAGGCAAGTTCAAGGTCATGTAACGTAGCATTGCACGCCACAAAGCCTTTAAAAAGCACCTGCAAAATACGTCATTAGCTTAGGTCTGAAAAAAGGTTGTGCAGAGACAGAGATGTGGTGAAGCGACGCAGCGTCTCGTTCCTCATCTGAGGGAACAGGGTTACATAAGTAACCTGAGACATTCCCTTTCGAGGGAACTCAACGCTGCTTCAGCTAGATGCTATGGGGAAGTAATACCCACTATGCCACAATGAGGGAAGGCCTGCCACAGATGCTGTGAAACATTGGCACAGACCATAGGAACACATTTAGACTTGTCAACCCAGGAGGACCTGAGGGCCTGGAGTTGAGTTCAAGTCTAAAGTCTGGCATAAGTCTGGTATAAAATCTAATAAATGTGTGCGGAGAGGACCAGCCTGCTGCAGCACAAACATCACTTAGGGATACTCCCCTAGACAGAGCCTTAGATGATGGTAGAATGGGCTCTAATGCCCAAAGGTAACAAGTTCACAGGCCTCATAGGCCAGGGTAATATCATCTGTGATCCAGTGAGATCGGTGCTACTTTGTGACTGCACTACCTTGGTTGCCTGTAGATCTCCTACTCTTTTGAGCGATGTAAGAGCCAAAAGCAGAGCCACCTTTAGGGTCAGAAACTTATCCAAGGCTGGCTCAAGCTCCCAAGGAGTCCCGTCCAGGAGAGACACTATGTCTGAGAACCAGACCCAGGTCGGCCAGAACGGCACTACTAGAAGCAGCCGAACTCGTCCCTCACGGACCCTGTCTAGGGCTCCTGGAAGCAAGGCTACATCTGTACCATGGCGTCCAGCCCCAAGGGAACTGGATGTGTGAGGCTGAACCAGAGGGGACAGTACGTGTTGGCCCTTGAGGTGCAGGAGGAAGTGTTTCAGCACCAGAATCACCACCCTCATTTCCAGACAGCTTATGGGCCAGGAGAGATGAGGGTCCTCCCACTGATCACAGACTGGGCGGCCATCAAGAACTGCACACCAGCCCGAAAAGGAGGTGTCAGTCGTAAGAATCCTGCGTCAGCATAATGCTCTTAGAGTGGGACCCAAGGTAAGAAACCAGGGTCTGAGCCACAAAGAAAGGGTACCTCTCAGTGCTAGAAACCTATGTTTTAATGTGTTGTCTCTCATCTGGCCAATCAAGGCTCTCGGCTCTCTCAAGAGCTTACCTATCGTTCTCCGCTCCCAAACAAATAACACACATATAATGACATACCCACTGCGATATGGTGTGGGCAAGGTGGCACGCACTTTTTAAAGTTCTTAGAAAACATTTTATCTTACTTCTTCTCTAACTTCTTGCTAATCTTATTCTTTTTTCTGTTTCCCTCACTTTTATTGTGCCTACACACAGACTAACGAGCTTTCTAAACACAAAAAGCTGATTATGCATTTAGCAGGCATGTTTTAAAGGCGTGCAAGGTGCATTTTGTTGCGCGCAATTTTATGTCACATGACCTTGAACTTGCCTATAAATAGGCCTGGTTTTACACATGTTCAGACTCGGCATGCCTGAAACGCTTTCCCCATAATAACATCAAGCTGAAGCAGTGTCGAGTTCCCTCGAAAGGGAACTGCATGCAACATCTTACAAATATATTTTAGATAATTTTAAGAGGGGCCTCTGCTCTGCCAAGGAGACTGGCCTAAGTAAAGTATTTGAAATATATCTACTGTATAACTGACTAGGTATAGGCAAGACAAGATTGTTAACAAGACAAGATGTTGGGTGTAGGGGAAAGACAAGATTTTTTTAGGCAAGACGTTATCTTAAGAAATATCTATATTTGTTTACAGTGCTTTTTCTATTCATTTCATTCAAGTAAGCGTAGCACAGAAGTATAGATTTTATTCCAATCTGAATTAAAATTACTACAGTCCCCTTTTCTATTATTCTTTCACCTATAATACAGCTGTCTACAGGACAGCAAACAGAATTTCTCTGAACACTAATAAAGAAAAATGCTGATCCAAAATAGAGACTTTTAGAGTCTCACACAGGAAAGTAATCACAAATCCCTTATATCAGAAATCAAATTTGTTTATTTGTGCTCCAAACAAACTAAAATTCAAATATCATATTTGTGTAATGACTATTGGGTAAACAAGTTAAGAATAAAACTAACGTTTTGAAATTATGAACTGTGTTCTTACAAAGTGGACTTTTTCATAATGGTCAGTTTGGGTCAAGATGTCATATGGCAAATGTAGTTTATATGTTAAATGTAGTTTATATGTGCATCAGGTGAACATGCTAGTATATAAGGGCACCTGCAGAGCATGTCATCAGTTTTTTGTCTTCAGGAGCTGTTTGTTTGATCTTGAGTTAAAGTCAGTGCTCGAATTAAAGGGGGCTGGGGGATCCAGGACTCCCCATAAGGCAAAAGGGACACCTATAAGTAAAAAGTAGACTAGTTTTATTTTAGTAAAAATAATAATGACCAGTGTGAGTCAACACCCCCGCATCTAAAGACGCTGAGCATGACATTTTTTACTGCTTGCTTGGCAGCACTCCAAGCTAACTTTATTGAAAAATTGAGATTTTCTCTCTATATTTTTCTACTATTTTTATTCACTCCATATCTGGGTTTTTGTATTCCTTACATAAATTGGAAACATTTAGGCTTGTTCATTTTTCAGTTTTAATGGGCCCAGTTCATACAGGGGTGCTAGAGCTCACAATGAAGATAAGTAACAGCTTGTTAGTGACTATAAATAAAGCGCTGTTTGTGTATTATATATAATCCATTCAGACTTTTTACAAAACTTTATGGTAGGTACCCCCATAAGATTAAATTCAAGAACTGGTGGAAGCATTTGCGAAGGATTTCAGAAAGTGTGTGCCTATATGTCAGAGGACATGCACAAACTGTGTGTTGTTTGCCTGGATAAAGAATATAAGAACTTCCCTCGAGAACTGAGTGTGCACATTGTGAGGGATTTTCCCTGAAGCTCTGCTCTTGTCTGGCTGTCTGCCTGGGTGGAGGTCTCGAGTAGCTATCGGAATTCACTGTGGGGTCCTCACTGCCCCTGATGGTAAGTTTTGGTGTCAATCGGCTTTTTGTCTTGTGGTGATGCTTCTCATTGATGAGATGCTTGCGAGCCATCTCTCAATAGGTCAGGCATTGTCTCTAAAGGCTCTGACCTGCCATCTAAACCTCTTCAGGTCTCAACTTGCTGGGATAACAGGGAATATGCAGAGGGTCAGGCAGGTAATTTAATGGCTTCTCTTGGAAGGTGGGTCCTAAGCGTTGTGCAGAGTTCAATACAGGTCCTCTTCTACCCTGAAGCTTTCCAGAAGAGTCCCTAGGGGGTGAAGTCTTGCATGGTGTGATAGTCAGCTAGTCGTTGCTGAACACAGAAGACACAGGTTTTGCATCCTCTTTAGCACCCCCAATGGGCTCTTGGTGAGTGGTTCTGCCCTCTCTGTGATATATATATGGGGTTTCTTGCAGCCAGCATATATGTGGGTATTGTTGTAGCCAGCAGTTTTAGCCGGACTCCAACTGATTGGCAGAGCTGCACCCTTCCTTGTGGTGGGGGAATGATACAAAGGCTGATCCTCAGCCTTTCCTCCTTACAGCTGGCAAAAGGGACAGCATGTTGGACAGTAGCAGCTAACGATTAGTTGGCTCCTGTCCGACTGCTGTCTTCTGGGTTGTGTTGGAGTAGCACCTTCACTATAATGTGAACCCTCCCATGAGAGCTTCACCGTCCTGAGGTGTATGGTTGCAGCAGGCTCTTTTGCTGGCTCCCCTTGGGCTACTTGGTTTGAGCATAGAGCGATGCCCTGACTATGGAGGGCTCCCCACTCCCCCAGAGCTCCATGAGAAGGCATTAGTTTCTAACGGTAGTAGATGCTATAGTAGAATGCTAGCACCCCTTGAATTTCTGGTCCTAGGGTAAGTATAGAGTGGCATCCTTACTATAGAGGGTCCCCTTAGGAAGACCCTTAGGAAATGGAAAGAAGTCATTATCTATGGATGGTTGGGGCCAACCATTCTCTAGCTGTCCTTAGATTTTTTTAGTCCTTTGGGATGTGCGAGTTAGCACCCTTATTATGAAGGATTGTTTGCCCTCCCTAAAAGCAGGATGCAGCTAGTAGTCCTAAAATTTCCCTCCCACTTGTAAGGCTATTACTTGTGTTCAGCCAACTCTTTTGATGGCAGCATCTGACTTATGATCCAATGTAGCTAATTGTGGTCTGACTATGGTGATTGTGCTTCATCCTGGCACACATGGCAGCTGCTGCCCTTGGCAGGGCACAGTTGGTATTTTACAGTTGGCATTCATCATAGCATTAAACCAGATGTGATGTTGAGTTCCCTCAAAAGGAAATTTTTCTCAGTTATGTATGTAACCTTGGTTCTATGAAAAGGGACTGAGGCCCCGTTTACACGAAGGGAATACGCAGATATTTCCCTGCGGTTTGGCCTCTCATTTACACGAAAACCCCGTTTTTATCACAGAAAACGATTATTTCTAAAAAC
>JAZGTI010006631.1:0-23049 GCA_036877585.1 Botia kubotai | reverse complement strand
CCTCAAATTCATAACTGGTTAGAATGACTCATAAGTAACTCATAATATTCCTCATAAGTAACGAATAACCATAACAACATGCCAGTTACGTGCTTGCCTAATATCATAAACAAAATTGGTTGTTGGTCTTAATAACATGTGCTCAAAATTTAGTAAGAACCTTCCTACACTGAAGAAAAGAAACAATACTTCCTACACTCAACTCACATAACCAAGCCAAATTAATCATGAATGAAGCCAAATGAATGAATACTTAATTTCACATGTTTTCACAGACAACAAGAAAGTAAGCAAGACAGTTTCTGGCAATCACACAATATTCAATAGGGTAAGGCCGTCAGACAGGCGGTCTGAAAAATAAGCATAAAGACACTTCTGTTTGCTCTGAGAGCTCTGACAGCCACAACATTGAGTATAAAGCTGCATTCAATCCACTGCCAAGCAAACATTCTTTAAAAATACATACAACAAATGCTTCTGAACAAACAGCTTCATTCCTCCAGCGATATTTTCAAGATGCACCAACCAGAAGAAATTAACTACTGACGGTACTCACCGACACAAAATCTTTCTAATGTCAACAAATAATTCCTCCTCCTACTGAGGCTTAGTAACCACATTGGTTGTTACTAAAAACAGTTACACAGATGTAAATATTGACCAACAGCGTAAACTAAAAGTAGGCTTGGACTCTCCACCAGAAACATCAACACTATATTTAGCATCAAAGTTGAGGTAAATTACATAACAATATTTGGACCACTGAAACATTCATTAGAAATGTACCTGCAGGTCTATCTTCAGCCATTTGTCGTGGAAGCGCAGCTGGGCATCGAGGGAAAAAGATGGAGATGGCATCCTTCCCTCTGCTCTCCAGGCTGCAGTTGCAGCCCTTCCCTAAAAAGACACACATACAGGGATTAAACAACAGACCAAAGTTCACATCTCATTAAAACAGTCATCCAGCCCTCCAGCTGAATTCCATCATTTACGTATAGATTTTTCTTAAGGCACAGGCGCTCATTGAAATGATGTCAGTTTCAGAGAACTGGGAACCGGATTCACAGCTACTGCATAATCAGATCCATATTCATCCCACATTCAGTACAGGCTGCCAGATCGGAATACAAACATATCCGAATAAGTTTCTAATCCATGGTTTAAACATTCGAATAGGCCTGGCGAGCACAATAACTAATTATAACGTCAACCCAGTCAACCTTGAAATGTTCAAATTGGTCTTCCACTTATATGAAAGCAGGCAGAGGAACAGTGTTTAACAAATAAGGATTGAACCATCAGCGTTTTGGATTTAAAATCATTTAAGCATCCACAGTTGATTACATATGAGAGCGACAGTGTTAAACTGCGCTTATGAAATAATTTATTAAAAACTGGGTGTTGGCGTGGTCTGATCATATTCCCCATCTGCTTTTCAGATCGCATGTCCCCTTAGATACGGGTGCATATAAAATGATAATAAAAAAAATCAACATATGTGGGCCGTGAGACTGCAGGTTGCTGTGATCGGTGTGTTGTTGATGGAACTCAGGCTGTCACCCGCTAACTGCTAAAAGAGAGGACATTTTCAAATACTGACAGCGATCTAACCTGTCATTCCTCTACACACCCCAGCGTATTAATAACACAACCCAGCTATCGTTTACTGTTATATTGGACATAACAAAATCAACGCATCTTTTACCTGATCGGTTGTCTTATTGAATTGCTGCTTCGGTCCTGCCACCAGCTTTACTGCACTTTAATGTCGGCCATGTCGTGACCTGACTGACAGAACCTGCAGCCAAACAAATACAGAAGAATCAGGTGACGAACACAAATCTGAGGGCGGGACATCACACGGCCAATCACAGACAGGAATGAACACACATGGCGTACGACGCTGACTAAAATTAAGAATATATGGTTATTTCTTATGTGTAACAAGTCAAACTATCGCAAACAAATAAACAGTTCTACAGTTTAATATATATAAGCGCACTATAGTAAAATATCGATAAAATCAAAGCTATAGAATGGTTTTCATTTTCTTGAAACATTTCTAAATTATTGACTTTATCATGTCAATATATAAATTAATGTTTATTTAATTATTATCTATAATTATTAGTAGTAGTAGCTCTGTAAAAAATACAAAGCCGGCATGATTCAATGATGTCAAAATACTTTTTGTATTAAAACGCCACCTATCGTTTAAAGCTTGAAGTGCTTCACGAGCACTTTTTTAGGAGGTCTCGACAAAGACTAGTAAATACATGGAAAACACAATCGATAGGTTTTGAATATTTTTTTTTATTACGTATGTAATTTTCAGTGCGATGAAAAACTCATATCCTCATTCTGACTTACAAATATGTTTGATGTTTTGTCTTAACCAGCAGGGGTCGTTAGTTTGTAACGCGCAAGTAAAAACATGTGAATGAACTTCCGGGATCTCATGTCTATTCTTTTTACTTCATATGTTGTTATGCGTTCTTAAACGAATGACAAAGTCCACAGTATAACAAATCTATGTGGTTTCCTGTAACACCAGTATAATCAAAGTGTGATCAGTTCTATTGACTGACATTGAGATATATTACGTCCATAAACTCAACTTAAATTTATGGACGAATCTCCATTTCCAGTGGTTGGTGTTGCTATTGCTGTTCTATCCAGTTTTGTCAATGGATCCACGTTTGTGCTCCAGAAAAAGGGAATACTACGAGCTAGGAAATCAGGTATTTCAAATCCAGTGAGCCGAATCTCTAATCTAATGATCCCAAAGTTATCTATGAAGTTGACATTTATAATGCTGTTAAGAGCTGTTAAAATGCCCACATATTACTGCAGGTCGGACATACCTGGCTGACTGTGTGTGGTGGTGTGGTACACTTGCAAGTAAGTATTTACTGTATAACAACAAATGAAGTAGTTATTTACTCTGGTTGTTAATCCCCTTAAAATGTATGTTGATACCTACTTTATAGTGATCGTTGGACAAATTGGAAATTTCCTGGCATACAATGCTGCCCCAGCTGTTGTGGTCACTCCACTTGGAGCCCTGGGTGTCCTCTTTGGGTAAGTTACTGTATGATGAGGACCTTTGACTAACCAAGTTGTTGTAGACTAGTAATAAGAATCTATGAATAGACTAAAAAGAATTATTACACAGTGGCCTGTTTGCAACTTGTATATAATATAATATAACTTACTTACATCACATTTACATTAGCCTATCAGGACAGTTGATCTGTCACCTGGAGTGATGTATTTTTGATTTCTTCATGGTTAACCAGGGCTGTTCTGGCAGCCTGGATTCTAGAGGAACATCTGAATCTCATTGGAAAGCTTGGCTGTGCTCTGTGCTGCTGTGGTTCAGTTGTACTTATCATCCACTCACCCAAGTCTGAGAATGTCACATCAGGAGCAGAATTAGAGGAGAGACTGATGGATCCAGGTATGAATGATAAACAGCTCTGCTGTAGCCACACATCTAATTATTTCTAATGTGAGCCCAGTGGTTAGGAACCGGGCCTGTTAGCACAGTCAATGCAAGAAATACCAGAGAAAGATGAATTGCAGAGTTAGGGAAGTCATCTTATTTCACTCTTGTGCGAATGACTTAACGGCAGGTTGTAACAGGGATGCAAGCGCCACAAATGCTGTATTGTATCTTACATTTGAGAATGTGTTACTGTTTTCTCTCATATGTTTTTGTAACATCTTTTGTATAGCAGTACATAGCTGATAAAGGTCTGTTTTGTTTTCTTTAAAATCCATGCTGCTATCCATGTTTTATCATTACAGTAATTGGTGTGTATAAGAATAATCTCATTTAATTCTCATAAATTGCTAGATTATGTTTCTGATAATTCCATTTGTGTTTCAGCGTTCCTGGTTTATATCTCAGTGGTGGTCCTGTTACTAATCATACTGATTGGCTGGCTGTCTCCAGCTCACGGAAAATCCAACATTATGGTGTATGTGGGTATCTGTTCTCTCCTTGGAAGTTTCACTGTGCCAAGTAGCAAAGGTCTTGGACTGGCTGCCCAGGAGGCCTTTAGTGGGACTCCTACGAGTGATAGCAGAGCACTTTACCTCTTCCTAGGGCTGCTGGGAATTCTCATAGTCAGTATACTGATCCAGTTCACCTTCATCAACAAAGCCTTGGAGAGCTTTAGCTCGAGCATGTTTGAGGCCATCTACTATGTGACTTTTACATCCTGTGTCATCCTGGCCTCTGCTATTCTCTTTAAAGAGTGGACAACACTTGGAATTCTGGACTGTTTGGGTATTCTTTGTGGTTTCATCACAGTTTCTGTAGGTGTTGCCTTATTGCGTATCTCCCAAGAAGCTACACTTGCTTGGAGTCAGACCAAAGCTAAAAAGGAGTAACTTATATTAATAAACTATTTAATATTTTTATGATTAACTGGAAATATTGGTTTCTAAGACATAAGTGTTACAGAGAACTGGACCAAACTTAATGTGTTAATGGGAATTAACCCTTGCTGGTCTGAATAAGGTCTTTATCAATAGTTTTAATTTTGTTATACAATTCTGATATATTAATTCAATAAATGTTTGCTTCTTATTAAATGTAATAAATTATTAACTAGTTTACTTGATGTATTAATTATTTAAATAATTGTTTTAAACAAAGAGGTTTCCATTTTATTGTGGAATAAAGTGTTTGATTTTTAACATCTGTATTTTTTATTTCCAGTAAACAAATACAAACACAATTCAAATGTTAATTTGTGCAATTAAAAATGATTTTCCATTGAAGGAAATGTTTGGCTTTTTGTTGCTATATTTGGGTGCTTTTGTTTTCAATGCTTACATGTTACACCTTTTTAATTTGAAATAAATGAATAAAAACAAACAAACGGGATAATACAGTAACTGGTGGTATATAAACAGCTCAGGGTTGGCACTCTGTGTACGCCTGGAATAATTCCATGGTGACAGTTTCAATCAGTCTACCATCAATAATTAAATGTCATTCTAAGCGTGCTAAGATGACGACCAGCAGGGGCTGTTGTCCTCACCTTTGTACACAGCGTTGGCTTTCTAGTTAGTCCCTGAGCTTCTTCCTTCTGCATCCTGACCCTGTCCCAGCAAAGAACGAAAATCATTTAAAACTGTAAGTTGCTTTATGTTTCATTTATATATTATGACACTTTTCTTGCTGTTTTTAAAGTATACTTCTATTTTTGAATTCAGTATATCGTTTGTGGTTTCTCTGAATGTATTCCATGCTAATACGATCGTTATTAGAAGCTTATCGTTACCAAAGCATCTGTTAACCCAAGATACGAATGCTAAGGCAAAAGTTTTCAAGTTATTGCACCTGACAAAAGGTGTATTTACCTATCGGTTTTGACGTCATTAGTGTAACAAAGCAGTCATTCATCACGAGCAGCGAGGGCGGTAATAATAATTCGGTTATAATTTGGCTGTCAAATACATACATATATAACTTCAAAGAGTTTCCAGAAATGGTAATCACATTTCCTTTTACATGGATGACAATGTTTAAATGCAGGATATTTTAACACAGAACGTAAGATGACCGATGACCAATCAGAGGACAGTTTTTGCCCATGCGCTCTGGCATTTTCATACGCCGTGTGGGCGGATCTGCAAGGGCTCGCGTCAACATCGCGTCTGAATTACACGGTCGCGAGAAAATGTGAAACTCCAAATCGTGAAATATCTGTCACCCGACACGATGTCGAGCTGATCGCTGGAACACAACTAGGTACTCCTTACGTGTTCGTAACCTTCGTTAGCCATGCACGATCATAAAATGTGTTTTGCTGTGAATGAAGCTAATTGGCTAGGCTATACAGTTGGGTTTGGCTGTTTGAATGGGGTAGTTGTCATGATATTGTCATGTCAGGTGGATCTCACCCAGTGTCGCGACTCCCAAACGCAGACACACAAATAGCTGGTTTACACTTGGTTAAAAAGGATATGAGTGTTGTGCGAGTTAGTGATTGCTCTTACTTGTACTGGAAAGTTTACTGGATCAGCTGTTTGTCTCCTTACAATAAGACTTCACACTGGGCGAATGACCTGTGCTGATCTGTGCTGATAATGTTTTCGTCATTACAACACGAGACTTCTGTTGTGTAGCGGCAGGGTTCGAGACGGCGTGGCTTGTATAGTCATTTCCTGTTTAGTGTGCTTATGTCAATGCAGTCATGCTGCATTACACGGTCATTCTTCATTCTTTTACCTGAGCTGTGTGTGTTGTCATGAATACAAACTCAGATCGTATGAGCTGTAACGTGTGTAGTGTTTTGAATGGAAACGGTATGATACATGTTAACGATAATTATAACGATAATATCAATATTTATTTAGAATCAAAATTCTTTACTTGTTGTCTTTCATTTTGATTTTTTTTCTGATTGTTTGTTTTTCTTTTACAGGCGTCGCAGTTGGTCAGGACTGCTCCTCTGGAGTGAATCTTTTGTGCGTGTATGTCAATGTGACAGGTGGAAATTCTACTGAAAACACTATGGGTCAAGACAGAGGAAAGTACGATTTTTATATTGGCCTCGGCTTGGCCATAAGCTCCAGTATATTTATAGGGGGTAGTTTTATTTTGAAGAAGAAAGGACTGCTTCGACTGGCCAGAAAGGGTTCTATGCGAGCAGGTGGGTTTTTTCGCTCTGTATGTTGTCTTTTGATGTGATGGGGTTGTGAAGCAGGATTTTCCGAAAATTTACCTTGTTTTTCAGAGATGTTAAACTGGTAGGGGCAGGAAAGTGTCTGAAATGGTTTTTTCGGACACACCTGCTTAGGCATGTCTCTGGTAGCTCTCATTGTTTAAACATAAAGGTGTAGCCCAGTACAAATCACTGAGTCGCCACTCAGTTTCATTAATCATTAACAGGCATAATTATAATAATATTTAGCTTATTTCGGTTCACATATAATTTTTGGTACTGGTTTCTAAGCATATTTTAATTAACCTAATCAATGAATCTGATAATAACATCTGTTAATATACAATTATTCAAAATTATATTAAGAGGTTAACAGTACGTTTTTTGTTACACATAAGAAACATGTCTTTTAAAATTAGGATAGGTCTTTGTCAGAAAATCATCTATAGTCCATTTATATGCCAGTGCTGTTTGCCTCAGCCATATAATGCAAATGTATGGCAATTTGTAATATATAATGTTGAGGTTACAAAGTTCTGATTTCAGAACTTTATTTTGAGTGTTTAACAATATGGTCCAAAGAGTGTTAAGGGAACCTTTTGGCATCCTTTGGTTGGTCCTAATATTAAGTTCAAGGTTTGGCAAACTTTGGTGTCATTTACTTTAGCCTTGTTGTAGGAGTTAAGGCTGGTGGTTTTGGAATGACACATGGATTAATCGACCAATTGATTACAGTTATTAAGCATAAGCCAGTTATATCACATAGCGTGGTTTTCTGTATGTGTTACTATGTTAATTATTTCGCTTTCCAGGCCAAGGTGGTCATGCATATTTAAAAGAATGGCTCTGGTGGGCTGGCCTGTTATCAAGTAAGTGACCCATATTAAACATTGAACTTATCACAGGCTTAAAGCATCTTTTGTGGATTAGCTCAACTTTGCATTAACTATTTCACAATTGTTTTTTGACAGTGGGGGCTGGTGAAGGTGCCAATTTTGCTGCATATGCCTTCGCTCCAGCCACCCTTGTGACTCCTCTCGGGGCTCTCAGTGTACTTGTAAGGTTTGTGACCCTTTTGCGTATTGCTTTCTCGTGCAAAACCTTGCTTGAGACAATGTAATTGTCTTGACACTGAGAATGCAGTGTAATTGACGCTGGTGGTTTGACAAGTTTGCGGGCCTCTTTTGTTGTTGCTTGACTGGCAAGTATATCAAAGTGCTAAATCTCTTAACATCTTAAAGGTACACTACGCAGAATTTAACACTTAATTTAAGTGTGGTGGTTTGTATCTATAGAAACAAGTGTGGCGGTGTGTCTACAGAAACACTGTCTTCTGCCTGTATTTTCTTTGTTGTTTTGGGGTGCTCAGGAGTCAGGGACGTTTCTGGGAGACAACCTTTCGCCAGTGGGTGTAGCCCCAGCTACATACATAATAACGAATTATTAGGGGGCATGTGCTTCTGGTGGTGCTCCGCCCAAGAGAAAAGCCCAAGCCTAAATGCCGTTTACAAATGATGACTAAAAGTCCTGCATAGTGCACCTTTAAATGAAGCGGTTATTAGCCTAAAAAGGATACAATCGAGATACAGCGTATGCGTTAACACTCTTTGTACATGACACTGTCAACTGCATCATTTCACGTGTTTAGTTCTTCATCGAGCCCCTGGCAGGACAGGGCTCAGCTGTGTTGTACCTTGTTTCCTATTCCCTGAAAGCAACAAGGCTTATGCATAAATGAATGCTTACATTTAGTCAGCACACTTAGTGTAATGTATGGATGTAACAGTACATTTGGGAATCACACCTCAGCGAGGACCAATCAGTATTGGTTTCTTTTTTTGCCTTTATTGAGCAAAACCTATTTTAGTTGGCCCTTTGGGCACCAGAGCAATAGTACGCAAGTCATTTTTCTGAAATCTCTTTTGTCAGATTTTGGTAGATCTTCTCTTTGAGGGCGTTTCATTTTAACAGTAACTAACAACAGAAAATATATATTGCATTTCCTCTAAATTGTGTTAATGCGTTTAGGCTTTCAGGAAATTTAATGCGTGTCTTCTTGCAGTGCGGTCTTGTCCTCATACTTTCTGACAGAGAGATTAAACCTACATGGGAAGCTTGGCTGTCTGCTCAGTATCCTGGGCTCCACTACCATGGTGATACATGCACCACAAGAAGAGGAGATTGACAGCCTGAAAGACATGGCCAAAAAACTGGTTGATCCAGGTAAGCTATGATGTCACATTAAGGTACAAAGGGCCCGTTTGAAATGTGACACTTGTTATTACTCCGTAGGTCCTAAAGTGCATTTATGTCTGATTGTAGTTGGACTAAAGTCGGTTGAATGTTTAATGTCACATAAATGTTTTAATATAGACAGAAATGGTACTAATCAATAGACCTGAAGATATCTGGATAATTTACAGATTTTAACAAATAAGATGATAATCTGTAGGGCTGTTCTAGTATAAAGATGCATCATTTATGTCGGTACAAGTGAAATGTCAATTACAGGCAGTTATTTCTGTTGATACAATTGGTTTCTCTTTAGGAGTCCATTTGGAAGTACATTTTTATTTAATAAAGAAAAACTGCTTTATATAACCCAATATTTATTATTTCTTCATCTCCAGGCTTTGTGGTCTTCGCAACAGCTGTCATCATCATAGCTCTCATTTTCATCTTCGTATTGGGCCCACGCCACGGGCAGACCAACATCTTGGTTTACATCACGATCTGCTCTGTGATTGGTGCCCTGTCTGTTTCTTGTGTGAAAGGATTGGGCATCGCCATCAAGGAGGCCATTGGCGGGAAGCCAGTAGTGCAAAACCCTTTGGCCTGGCTGCTGCTGCTGAGCCTAATAGCCTGTGTTAGCACGCAGATCAACTACCTGAACAAAGCACTGGACATCTTCAACACATCTCTTGTGACCCCTATCTACTATGTGTTCTTCACCACCTCCGTGCTCATGTGTTCCGCCATATTGTTCAAAGAATGGGAACACATGGGCGCAGATGACATCATCGGAACACTGAGCGGTTTTGTCACCATCATCGTGGGCATCTTCCTGCTGCACGCCTTTAAGGACGTTAGCATTAGCCTGGCAACGCTGGCTGTGTCCATTAGAAAGGAAGAGAGGAACGGCCCCGTTTCAAATGGCTTGGCGACTCACAACCACTCCAGTTATGAGCTTCTACGTAATGAAGACACAGAGGACATTGGCAACAGAGAGATGGGATTGCCTTTTGACAGTATCTCCAGAAGAAATGGTAATATGACAGCCTCTTAAGATCCAGAAGGAACCAGCGTGCAGCAGATGACTAATGAAAACGTTTTTGCTGCTGTTTGGACATCTAGAATTTTTTCTTTGAATATATAAAAATAAACCTAAGACAATCAACTCTTAAGGCAAAAAAGATGGACCAATTGATTGTACTAAGGGTTATCGTTTTATTTGCCTTACTTTTATTCTTGGTTCTGACTAGACTACATGGTAAGGCTTTATCTCATTCCTCATGTAGCACTGTAAATATACACCTGTACATTTTTAGGAACCTTTTGTTATATTGTATGTACAGATACCTGTATTTACATGCACCAAGTTTCTTTCTACAAAGAAGTCGGTAGTTGCATTGACTTTGTAATAAAGATGATCAAAACTCAACCTCCAACCTTCCAACATAAGAGTAAAGATTATACATTTCTTTTTGGGTGATCTCTACTGTTTTTCTGTTTTTAGTGAAGAAAGAGTATTAAGGAAATGAGGATTTGATACACAAATTTATTTAATTAAAATTTGATTACATAACTCAAATACAAAAAGGCACGTGTTATCCGAAGTAAGAACTTGGTTACGATGAGAGTTTAATTAAGGATAATAAATCTAGCATGCAACTGTTTAATCACCACATAAAAAATACACCTGCTCTCACCACAGCAGAGCATTAAATAATCAGCTGATAAAACCCACTTCCATTTCCCTACCCTTTACCCACAGCTTTCCCTAAGTATATAACATGAAAATAAGTAGCACTTTACTATCATGAACACACAGAAGATAATAGTCATTTATCTATAATAAGGCACGTGTGTGTACAACCTAAAACATAAGCCTGGGACGTGCAAAACCAATAATGTTACAAATGATTGGTGCATACCAAATCACCTGGCGAATCACAAAGCAGCTTATTGGCTCTGTGAACGCTGCAGGCTTGTGTACTAAAGGTTGCTCTGTAGGTAGAATGTGACAGTGAAACTGGTCCTAGAGTCTAAACTCTTGTTGCTTAATGTTCCCTAGTATCATGAAACTTTTAACTGGTGTATATGTAAAGTAATCTCAGTTACTGGCCAGGGACTGGTGGATCGGAGGCTGGAAGCATCGCACATGTTCCACCGGCATGTTTTCTCCATCTCCAGACTTCAGGTACTTGTTCAAAATAGCAAAGATCTCGTCATTCAGGATCTGAAACTTGCGAATACGTTCCACCATTTTCTTCAGAGGCTATAGAGAGATGACAATACAGGTTTGTTTGGGAGTCCAGAAGATACTTTAGAAAACATGATTGAAAAATACATTAAACTCACCACACTCTTGATGATCTCATCTTTGCCATCATGTTTCTGCACTTTAAGAAGATGATAGCTAAAATCCATGATATCAAAGCGCCTGTGCTGACCCAGCAATGTGATGATCATACAACCGGCCCAATTGAGTCCATCTCCAAAGCATTGCCTAGAAGACGACCAATATGCTCTTAAACTCCTTATAGTTTTAAGTTATAGTTATAAGTTATAGTTATAAATGCAGCAGTATTCAATTGTCTTTTAAAAAACTTGAAATACAATGCAGTCAAAAACAGGTGAAAAGTGTCCATTCAGTCACTCACTCGACAGTGAACTCGTGTGCTCCCACAGGGATACAGTAGACAAACTGCATAGCACTCCACAGCCTGTGAAACTCCACACATTCGTCCACATGCATCACACCGTTGCTTGGCAACGGGCCGCGCCAGATAGGATCGTCCAGATAACCACGGACGCGGGTTAGGATGACTTCAAACATGGAAAGACCGCAGCACAGCCTCTCTTTGGTCAGAAGGTCACCCTCACGAGCGATGGCAATTTGCTGATGAGATTGTAGATAATAAGTTTAATCATACCAGCACGACCATACTCTTGACTATAATATTATTCAGAATATAATACATTATCATTCATTTTAATCAATTTACTAATTCTAACAGTAATCATAATAATAGTCTTTTAGCATAAACATACTGGTATCTTTTCTTTTTACTTTGCTTTCTCTAAGTTTTGCTTGTTTTTCTGAGAGTCTCTGCAGAACAAATGGGGCGTTTCTCAATTACTGGCCATTTTTAAACTGAGGTTGTCAATCTCGTTTCAATCTCCTTTTTTTGATTGCATGGTTGAAAAATGCCCATCCATCTGGCAACACACAATAATGGGAAACAGACTTCAGTCCTTTTTGATTTAATGGCTGAGAAATTCCGGTTCGGAAAAGCCCGGTAATAGAAAAATGCCCCTTTTGAGTTTCACACAGTTACCCTAAATTTTTCCACCAGTATTGAGCCAATCATGTGATTTAATGTGGTCAGTCTGAAAGGTTAATTAGCATGAATGCGGAAAGCAGAAAGGGGAGGGTCTTAGCGGCTTGAACATTGTATTGATCAGGTATGATGAATCTAAGTGACATTTTTATCCATTAATGTATTTACAATATTCAAATGGCTACTAAAAGTTTTTCAGTGCAGTCATCAATGTGTAACATTGAGAACATCTGAAAATTACATTAAACTCACTAATTTCATTTAAAAAAAATCATTTAAAACATTTGCCCTTTATCGTTGACATAACTCATCAATAAACAATGACTTTAAATAGCTCAGGATAGATCAAAGTCGAAGGTAAGTGTGTAATTGGTGACACTAATGACAATAAGTAAATGTGTGTCCTGGGAATGGTAATGCAATAAGGATCGTCTCAAGCAGCTGTCAGCACAGTGATGGTTCACCCACCTGAGGCGTTCCCAGACGCTCTATTAGAGGCACCAAATGCAAAGCTGTGTACTTGGCCTCCAACCGCTTCATCTTTGCATCCAGGCGCTCACCTTCTGCATAGGGTTTGCAGAAGAATTATTTGATATTTATGGAACTACCTGAGTACAAAAACTGCAGTATGTACCAGTGTATACTCCGTAAACGTACCTTTAACGTGAACTCTTGGCAAGATGTTCTGAAAGGGTGCCGCGTGCAACAAGTCACACACCTCCTCTTGAGACTGTGTTTGGAAAAAGGTTTCGTTCAGAAACAAACTCAATGAGAAGCATAGATTTCAGTCTCATAAGAGCACAAAGCCATCTAATCAATGCAACTGCAGTTTCAAAGCCTATGTTAAACTCATATAAGCAATTTAAAACAAGTGTCCATTTCTGCTTTGACACGTACATGTATAATCAGAGTCCTGGTGCATTAATGTTGCTCTCAAGATGATAAATTCCCTCAAGATGAGCAAGATGAGCTGTGAATTTAATTCCTGGCTTAGGTGAGTTTAATAGCTGCATACACTGATCTTCACTTGACTGTTCAGTTTGAACCTGATCAACTGATTGGCTAAAAGATTGTTAATGCATTAGACTAGTTGGTTCTTGAGTTTAACCCACTGACTGTGTCAATACAATAGAGCTAAAGACATACGGACTACATCTATAGTAATGTTTTTTTTAATCTTAATTGTTGTGATCACTGTGTACCGTGGTATGGAAAACACCTGTGTAAAGATTCTTCAAAATGTCTTCTGTTTCTACAGAAGATAAAACTTTGATTTAACTCCTCTTTATGGATGTGTGTGGTTACAGGTGAAATTCCAGTAGATGGAGTCATGCAGCCAGATAACATTTGTCAGAGCTCTTACAGATAAAGTTGAGGCTGTTGACATTTAAATTAGAATGCAAAAAGCTCAAACCCACGACCTTGACTGTACTGACCTTGCCATCAGGCAGCGCAGGTGCTTTCACACTAGCAACAGTTTTTACAGACAGCTCTTGATTGTTGACACTCTATAATCTGAATTTTAATGTGGATTCAGGGCGCTGGAGGACGGCATGTCTTTCAGTAACTTTCATAGTTATGACTAATGTTTGGTTTAAAGCTGTAATCTGTAACACTTTTTGATAAAAAATGAACAAATATCAGTTATTAAGCAAGTACATGACAAATCACTGTTCAACACGATCTCCTAAGATTACCACGTTTTGCAATGCTAAGTTTATAATTGTGATATATAATTAAAACGGTCGGGTGGGATTTCTCGGGAAATGTCCATCTATAAACATAGAGAAGATCCAGCTACTATATCACATGTCCATTGTTTGTAGCTTGTTCTTACAGCAGTTGTTTAAAATTTAAACTTATCCACGTTAAGAAAATAACTCCAATAAATAACTTTGGACTTAAAGTGTCGACCTAAAACCATTTTATATTTTAAACAAGGATGGCGATAGAGAGGCAAAAGTTATGGACTGCACATCACATCTGTAAAGAGCCTCTAAAGTTGTCTGATTAAGCATCAGTTATTCCTAACCGTGCCGAAATTCTGCTCCATCACAATGCAATGAAAACTAACATCACCTGAGATATAAAAGGTTCTAATGATGGGATGTTAGATGTTTAAGACGCGTTTAGTTAGCTTCATCCTATGGGCCCTTTTTTTGCTTTAATAGTACGTTAAATGTAACAACCCATAGAACATACAGCTGATCTCTGTCTTTGCACCCAGCCACCTCAGTTATTATTTATTGCCGTGCTTTGAACCTCATTGTACCCCAGACAAAATATACCACTTCAGAAATTAAAACTCAACTCAAGCACATTAAGTGCCTTGGAACACATTGAAAGCTTTCTTAGCAATCAGATGGCCTATCATTATGGGGGGGTTAAAATTTTGCTCCGTTTCTCACCTAGCTATCACATCACTTCAAAAGACTGAAATGTATCATTTGGTTTGTATGGATTATGGATTTGCACTACCTTTATGTCCGTTATACAGCTTTAAACTTGAATCCCCACTGACTTCCACTATATGACAGAAACACTGTTTAAAAAACTGGTTGTTAAAACTGACACTGAAGAGTCTACCGGTGCTGCCACATGCAACAATTGCAGACGTGTTCCCATGACAACAGTGTGTCTGCCATAGGTAACCCGTGTCAGCCCGACATTCTAAACATAATGCAGGTGGCACACTAAATGATAGTGTGGAAGTCTGTTATATGTATCTTTAATCATCCATGCAGTGTGTTTTTTTATTTATTTACTTCCTGTCATAAGCTCTCTAAATAATTCATACCAAGTCAAAACTTAGAGATCCTTGACTGAAGTCTGTAGTAAAACTGAAGCGTTTTTGACACAGAAATCACTCATGTGTCACATCACAGCCCAAAGATAAGAACATAGAAGAAACCACAACGAAAAAATAATTGGATAGGCTGGCTGCCCACGAGAAGAGCATTTCAAAATCTGACAAGGAAGGTGTGGGTTTTTGTCTGTTAATTCAGGGGTAATGGTATCATTGTTGCTTTCCTGTAGCTCAGTGGTTAGAGCATGGCGTTAACAACGCCAAGGTCATGGGTTTGGTCCCAGGGATTGCACATACTCAGAAACAATGTATAGTTACATGCAATGTAAGTCGCTTTGGATAAAAGTGTCTGCCAAGTGCATTAATGTAAATTGTATGCGCATTAATGTAAATTGTATGCGTTTTAAGAGCTGCTGTTTTTAAGTAGTGTTGTTATACCAAGCTCTGTTCGCTCAGCAGGCAGAAGAGCATTGCGTTTCCAACCTCCCTCAGGTTCTGGAAGCACACCGTCTTCAGCTCAGCATACTCCACGATGTCCTTCAACTGGTGGTGGAAGAACTCCAGAATACCTGCATTCAGGAGACATCACTATAGCTTGCAGTATAATGATGGCCTTATTGTGCTTGTTTTTAAACAAGTATTCTAAATGGTTAGTAATACTGTTCTAAACCTAATCTAACCTAACCTAAATTCCTAAATCTATTAAACTCACCAATGAAAGAACACATTGACACATTGCAGTAAATGAGTCAATGGTGAGTTTTTATACATTTGCCTAAATATTTGTGTTTAAATTCTGCAGCTTTTTTTATATCACTGTGGGGTGGTTTCATTCCACATTTAAAAAAAACATTATTTCCTTCATTCCATCAATCCTTCATTATTTACTCACTCATGTCATTTCAAAACCCCAAAAATAAAGCAACACTGTATTGGAATGGCATGCAAGTGAATAAATAATGAACCGAGTAATGAATAATGTCAGAATTTTCCTTTTATCGCATGTTGTTCGTGTCACCTGTCATGCTGGTTCAGTCGTTGTTTAGGCGCCAAAGAACAAGTTTCACTCATCCAATCAACGGCCATTTCTTTTTAAAAAATGGATTCTGTCATTTTTCTGCCCTGTCTCTTCTCCACCCCCTTCATCTTATTCTTTATTTAATTTTGTTTTCTCCAGGCTGTCTGAAGCCCACATAATCACACACCGCCATGATTTCATTGTGGAGCTCAGTGTGGTCACCCGGACCAAAATAACAAAAAGAGAGAACGAAGAGAAACAGAGGCCATTACTAAGCCTTTTCAAGATGGGTCTGATAAAGTCCTATGAAAACACCCACCACGTACGTCTGCTGCCGCGACACATTGCGCCCTTCCAATCTGCCCAGCGGGACTTAAGAAAGCTTAATCCAATGGCTATCTTCTGCTTTGTGATAGCCAAAGCTGTTATTTACACAAGATCAAAGCTGCACTTGGGTCAGTCAGTTTATTAAGAGTTTGTGAGAAGTGTTTGTGAGGATTTTCACCTGGCGAGCCGTACTCGTGGCGAGGCAGACGACATATCTTGGGCATGACTTCCATCAGGGTCCTCACATACTGCAGGATGGTGCCCTGAAGCTACGCCACGGAGAACAGAAGACTTCATAAACTCAAAGCAAAAATCTTTCTTCATGTCCAGACATCCTAAAAATTCATTTGTACTTCATTTGAACTGTAAATGGGGTGTAAATACTTGCTCTGACAATGAACCAATTAGACTCAATTAGATACGATTACTCACTTTTCGATTTATTTGGCACAATTCATAAAGCCTTCATTTAAGTCTCAGAAGAAGCATATTTTCTTACCCATTTTCTTTTTTATACATTCAAATAGCTGATCTGGGCATAAGCTCAAGTAACATATTTTTAAACTAGATCAAACAAAACATCCTCACTGAGAACGTGGCCATACATAAATTCACAATACAGCACGCATTTCCACCTACATGTATAAGAGCCATTAATTAAAACAGCTTATTAAGAGCCTCAGATCCCCATATACATGTTCATTTCCATGCCGGTGCACGTACCAGGCTCTTGACGACCTTTAACAGCTCTTCCATCACCACAGCGATACCCTGATATCCCAGCAGTCTGCAGATCGCCTTTACATGCGGAGGTCCCAAGAAGTTCCGGTAGAGGCTGTATATGCTACTGTACGCCAAATTCAAGGCCTGCATTTATTATTAAAAAGAGAGTGTGAATTAGGGAACGTTTTGAGCCAGTTAATAATTTTTATGCAGCATTTAATTTTTGTTTCAGAATATTTACTACTCTGCACTTTTAGTATCAAACCTGCCTAGATTTAAAAAGGTAAAATGTGTTAAATAGAACTAAAAATACACTCAACTTTTACACAATGTATAAAAACAACAAACACGCAAGGTGCGGGTTGTGTGTAGTTTTTGTGGATGATGGACCATTTTATTCTCTGGAAACATGCAAGTATAGATTCTAGGTCGGCCTATTTATAAGTGTAATTACCCTTTTAATGTACTGATGTTACTAAAAGAGGAAGCTGAAACAAAACAGCAGAGGAATATGTTTTATCTGTTTCTCTGCTTGATGCACAGTTGATGGATTAAAGATGAATGATACATTCATAAGCACACAGGGTGTAGGTGGTGTGGCAGTGACTCAGGGGAGACGGGTCACCGGTCCGAGGGAGTAATTCAGAGCAGAGCTTGCAGAGTGCTCCTTCAATTATGGAGAAAGAGCGAGGATGCGTAAGAGGTGAGGGCGACCGAGAGAGTTTGAGCTCTCTCTCTCTCTCTCAGCTGTGATGCTGTTTAAAATTCACTCTCTGCCAAGCGCTGTGTTGTTCCCCCTCCCACAATGCTCTCACTCTCTCTCACTTCAAGTGTCGTCTGCTAGACGAGCTCTTTCAGTGCACAGGGGTGGATGTGGAGCTCTTGCAGCGAGAGACTGAGCCATGCCAGACACAAGCAGCTACAGGTCAGACTCCGTAAAAACAAAGTGACTTCTCGTTTCTCAAGGTAAGATCTTTCTCTATCTCTCTATATTTTCACAAAGTACAGGTGTGAATTACCTGTAAAGAGTGATGACACACCGAAATTCAGAAAATCAAAATAGTGCAAAAGAAATGATCACTTCCAACACAGTGAATTGGAGAAACACTGAAAAGTGTGACAGGTGTGTGTGTGTTTGGGCAGTAGATAGATAGAAATCATGTCCCATTTTCCTCATACATAATAGACTGTGAGTTTTACTGGTGGTGCCGGAGGATCAACATGATTAGTGCTCAAGCTCTCATGCGGAGATGAACGCTGAGTGATTATGTTGTGTGTATGTAGCGTACAGAGTCATCTTGCATACACACACGTCTGTTTGCACAGATAAATTGAATGCAAAGATGAACTTGCATTGAGTTATGTGCTACTCCATGAGCCAGCGTAACAAAATCTGTTAATAAAGTATTTGTTGAATTTTAAATTTTGTTACAGTTTGTTACAGTTTGACACGTTTTCGTCATTTTGCACAAGTTCTATTGTTGACTAAAATAATATGTAATTTAAATCAGTCTAAAATTGACAAATTATTATGACAATAAACTAGTTACAAAAATTTAAAGGACATTTTCGTCAATAGATAAAATATGCAAAAAAACTGTTCTTAAAGCATACAATATTTAAAAATGTCAAGGTAACATGACGCACGGACATGAAAGACCGCTTCTGCTAAGGTTCACTGTCATTCATAAGATTAATCATGCTACAATAATCCTGCTAACAGTGTTTGTTCATGCACAGCAGATTCTAAACTCAGAACAGATAGAATAAACATGACATCAAAATATGACATCAATCTTCTCCTGTTATACACATACTGTGATATTTATAATATAATTGATCATTTTGGGATTAAAGATTGATTGGTCTGTAATGTCATTCAATAATAATGACCTCACAGAATCACTTAAGAACGTTTCTTTTGGTAAGCAGATATATAGATGTAACATCAATCGGAAATTTCTCTGTGACTTATACATATAATCCTTCTTTAGATACCTTGATACCTCGTCTAGAAAAAATACAAAAGAAATCAAAGCTGATGAATAAAAAAAATCAGTTTTTCGTACACTTTTGTCCTCAATATAACCTGGCGTTTTTGTGCTCCAGATAAAGCTGCCTTCCCGAAAGCTACGACAGGGTCAACCATTTATATTTAAATGTAAAACAATGACAATATTAAAGCATAGAATTACAGAAACAAAAGCCATCTTGTGCATTACCTTCTCAACCAATTATTTAACCAACAAATTAGTCAGAAAAGCTATGTAAGCCCTGCATGTTGAAAAATAGGCTTTTCTGTCCACACAGACTAATGCAAATGACGCAAAATTTTGTGTTTTTCTAGCATGGACGCCATTCCTTTCATATTCCTGCCATCTGCTGATTACATCCTATAGACACACAGTTGTTGTGTTCAAAATCAATTTCAGCCCTAAACAACAATAACTGAACCACTAGTCTTTAAAAACATTCATTCACGACCGGAGCAAGCCCATTTTTCATGTATTAGGGTTCCTTGGTGCCAATCCATGTTCAAGGATAAAACTGTTCAAAATGAATATTTTTCCTCTATTCCTCCAGATTCTTCAGTGCTGCTGCATGTCTTCTCAAAGCTGCCTTCATCATCAGACAGTCCGTGCTTAAGGAACTGCGTCTTTTGAAGGTTGAGCTCAAAATGACGATCACCATTCAGAACATCACAGCCACCTCTGCTAACGTGAGCTGGCCATCTTCTCCGGGTTGTGTAGACACGTTCTACAGTGTCATGTACCATCCGAACTGGAACAGCCTTCTGATGGGATACACACGCAAGAGCTTCCTGCGTGAGGACAGGGTTCCGGTCAGCCAGACGTCCACCAGTCTGGGCAACCTCAGTCCACAGACCACTTACGTCCTCTGCGTAACCTGCCAGTCCGCCAACCCCACCAGAGAGCAGTGCCAGGTCTTTAGTACCCTAGACGAGGGCACTGAGCTCGGGGAAGGTGGCAGGGAGTTGGCGATGGGCGTCTGGCTGGCCAGCAGCATCCTCCTCCTAATCATTGCAGTGGCTCTGCTTTGGGGGTGTCTCCACACCATATGTCCAAAGAGAGACTCTAAAAGAGGCAACCAATCAGGTTCCAACCCTCCTCAACTGGCTCTGACTCCCATGGGTGGAATCACGGAAAGTGATGCACGAAAAAATCTGTATACTGCAAACTACAATGAGGAGGACTTTCAAAACGCAACAGTGATTGAGAATCCTTATCGAACAGAACAGGGAAATGGGCCGAGTCGTGAACTTGGAGCATTCTATAATAAACAGAGCTTTGGTCATAATAATAATGAGGTCTCAAACATCAGTTAAAGGACTGACCTCAAGAGTTCAAACTATCAGAATTTAAACAATGACAGCAATCACTGGACCCGAAGCCATTTTAAGCAAATGAGATTTTGACAGTTTAAACAATTGTGGTTAGGACGATGTGGGCTGATGGGGGTTAAACCAGCATTAAAATGTACAATGGAAAAACAGCTAGCCAATTAACTGATGAAAATTAAAGGTGGCCCATTTGCATGTACTAACAATGGGAAGAACTGTGTAACTATGTCCATGTTTTAAATATTTGCACATTAAACTTTTTTAGAGGAAATGTTAAAATTAGGTACCAATGTGGTCAACATGTTGATTTCATGTGTCCAGCTATGTATTAAAATTTAAATATGAAATTAGGTGGTGTGCATCTTTAATGTATATATACACATTCATTTTACCGTCCTTGTGTTAATTGATAATCTCATTGTGTTAAAGCGCATTGGAACTGTATATATTGCCTACCTATGTATCTTGCAAATAAAAACAAAACACATCTCTACCTTGCAAGTTATGATCTGTGAGAGGCATGTTATGAGTACAAGTGATGCAGGTGATGTAATAGATGTTAAAAATCACTCATACCCACCTTTGAACCATACAGGTACTGTGGCTGGGCATTGGGAGGTTTGTCTCTCTGAAACTCTTGAGAAAATGGCAGTATAGTGCGAACAAACCTAAGGGAGAGAGAAAGGTAAAAAAAATTGCCTTCAGTTTGCCTATTTCAGTCATTATTTGGTATGTCATCCCAATAACTGTCATCTGTGTTAAATCAGGCAGCTCTGCATGTCCACTCTGGACACATTCACAGCTAACAACACAGGAAAGCCTCATCTTAGAGGCCAACTCGCAGCTTTCACACACATAGGAAGGTGTTTCTATGGTAAAACTGTCAGAAGCTACAGATACCTTCTGTGACAGCTTCTGGGAGATCTTCACAATGTGCTAGTTAAAGTGGTTTGGGTGTGAGGGTAATGACAGCAGCATGTGAACAGTGATGGGCATCGGTGTGTAGCTCTCAATCACTCTGAGAATCTCCTGAGAGTCGCCTAGACAACAACAGTGACTCATGCAAGCCTTACAAAAAAAATACTTATTCTCAGGAATAAGCAAGAACCTTATTTGCATGCTGTGCTGAGGCCAATAATGTGTCTGAGTTTTCAAAAATGCTTGTAGCCTGCAGAAGATCCTCCTACCTGTTGTGAGCTGTACTGAGCACAGCTGAGCTCTGATGTCATCGGATCTATTTAAAACTCTGTGATTATATTCATGATGCATTTATCAGTCATCAACAGGTCTAACTTTCCTGAAAAGCATCAGACTGTTTTCTCTCCTCATTTCAATGAAAAATGTGCCTCCATTCTTTTAACAGAATCTTTTTTGGGTCTTTTTCACACTGCACACGTCAGCAGCATGTTAGGCACTTGGTTATTTTGGAGGCCTTATTAACAGAGTACAATGCTCACACCACCTGCATAAGCAGCAAGTACAGTTTCAGTGCTAAACCAACTGTTACGGTGTTGTGCTCTGACATCAGCGGAACATACTGAGATTATACTTATATTATGTATATGGCCAGAGTTTGTATATATGAACATACTGTACATAACATACTGGACTGAAATATTCACGTTATTTGAAAAAGGCATCTGCTGGGCAGTAACAAGCGCACAAAGAACACTTTTATTTTAAAGTTGATTCTCCCGTACAGCAGAAAAAACAAGATGGTAATTATTAACAGCAGCTCTGATGTGGCAGTTATTAACTCTGGCCTGAAGTTCTATCAGAGCTACATTAGAGATGGACCAGAGCTGGCATATTTTATTACAGCTTTAATGCAGCTTTAAACAGATTGCGATGACTGCCAAAAGTAAAGTAAAGAACTTAGCTGTGTTAAGATGCTTTTAATTTTTATTTTTAATCTCCAGCTCAAACTCTTTTCTCACTGTTGTCTTGATCAATTAACAGTTTAGTACTTGAAATTCTTTCCACCTCACTATGGTACTTATCACATACTTTTTCCTTTCCTCACTTGCCATTTTACAAGTTTTTCAGCCTGCATCTGCTCATGTGTGACATTGCAAACAATGAATATATGGGTCAGGTACCTTGTGTTCAGAAATATATTTGTGCTCTTTTGACAGTGAATGTACTGAAAGGGACAAAAGACCAGTGGCAGACAGCAGACAAACACTCTTCAATAAAGCACAGGGACATTTTTACTAATTTCAAATGAACGATATATTCTAATTGGCTTTTCTCAAAAGCTCCAAACAAAAGCCTTTCTCCATCTGTTTTTATTCACATTTAGACACAGACTGATCATTAATAACTAATAACTTAAATAAATAATTAAGTAATCTCTCAAAAGGTGATGAAAGCAAGCATCCATCTTCATTTAAGTGTCTCATGGTGTTTGGCTTTTTGACGAGCGATCAAAGAGACGTTCTGTGCACTTTGACTTTTAATCTCAATCACGTCTGGTTAACTGAGAAATTAATAAATGAACTCGTATTGCATCAGGTTAAAGTCCAGACTAAAATGAAGTGCTGTCCATCTAATGCATTATCACTAAT
>JAZGTI010006630.1:8136-23050 GCA_036877585.1 Botia kubotai | reverse complement strand
TTTTTTAGCAAATACTGCAACATTTTGCATGAACCTTTTCTTGCATTAGGTAATTGTTTTCAACATTTTCTTGTTTTATAAAGGAATTATTGTACATATATCTGAAATGGGATTTTTGGCACATACACAACATCATACAGCTTTTGTTGTGGTCAAATATGCAGAAGATGCTGAAAAAGGTTAGATGGTGCACAACCTAAATTTTTCTGGAAAAAACATGAGCAGTACTGTACATTTTTTTTAGATGTGTTTTGTCTATTAATACACACTACTGATCCTACAACTATTAAACTCCTGTTGCCTATATTGCATTTTTTAAGTTTTTCTCCTCAAAAACTGTAAAATCCCTTTTTTATTTTACTTTTTTAGGTGTCTATGTTCCTTCTCACAGCTGTCTGTTAGCAACTGTAAATGTTTTCCAGAGTCCTTTCCACATGCCCTTATCCATCTGAGGGAAAAACCAGCTTCTAGGCCTTGAGGCTGTAGGATCCCGCGTCTTACTAAAAATAGTTGGGTTCAAGTACGCTGGGGAGATGGAAGCAGAAAGTCAGAACCAACATGAGGAAGTAATGGCTGCTGCCCACAGGCCCGGCCTTACAAACCTTATTGAGAAGAAGAGTGTGGGTGGAACGAGGAGTTGGAGATGTTGGAAGGAGGCTGTACGGGCAGTAAAGAGCATGAAGGCAAGGAAAATGATGTCGTGATGCTCTATTGACCAGTCTTGAGGGCTGATTTGTCATATGAGTCCAGTCCAACTAGAGGGTTTAACTGGATCGGTGATGCCACAGTGCCTTCGCTCACTGACGTGACAGAAGTGTCAATATTAAATCAGCATAAAACAAAAGCTACGTAGAAGTGGAAAATGTGAGATGGCCAGTTTAAAAAAAAACCAACCTGGCAACCATGTTAAGCTCCTGAATGTTGAAGAAATTTAGAATGTAATGCGAGTTGCCTTATACAACACATTTAAGCTGCATAAGAAGTGTTCATAAAATGTATTTGGAAAATCATCAATATCTGTATGATATTTACAGTATTATAATATATTCTTAGCATTAATGTTTCCCTAACAGAAGTTCCTTTGTTATCTGATGTTCCATAACCTTCTAGGATATTATTTTTTTACTTCATATCTGATTAAAGGGCTGTCTGTGTGGTGTGCATCTAGTCACCAGCCAGACAGTCTGGAACTCTTCACCAATGGACCTGCCTAATTCACCATATGATTGTTCCACACACTCCATGCTTCAACGCTAATTGACAGTTTTGTCTTCTTGAGCAGATCTGATGAACATATCACAATGATCTTGGAGGATATGGTCATGATGGGAGTAAACATATTACCTTTAATATCGTTAGACAGAAATCTGGATGAGCATCATCTGAACCAGCTTGATTCTCTTCAGGAACAAAATAGGCATTGTGGAGAGGTAGGCAGATTGGGGCTGAGGACCCCGCTCAATGCTCCAGTCTTTTGTGCAAGGCTGTATGCTAGAGATCAAGAATCTAGTTTAAGTGAGACCTCAGCACCGTTTTCACAACAAAGAGAAGGTAAAGCTATATCTTTAAGTGTCTTTGTGTCGTGTTACTCTGCATACAAGCATTATTAGCTTGCTCTCACTGCTGCTCATACACGGTGTTGAGGATTTTAACAAATGATGCCATATGATAGTTTTAGTAATTAAGAGTATTTGTATACATATCCTTTTGTTGGCTTTTATAATTATATATAATTATAAAATATATTTTATAATTGTCTATAGTTTATATATAATTTTCCATATACAATATATGAGGTTGATTCGGCGGTATATGTGCTCCGCGGTGTTTTTGAATAGAAAACTTTATTGTCAGCGGAAGTGACAATTCCAGCGCTGAATGGTAAGGATCCACGTGGGTTCTTCCTCCGGTCGGGTACAGACGCTGAAGGTTAAGCAGGGCTGTCGGAGATCTTCGGTGTACAGGTTTATCTGTGGGTTGAGTGAGGGTGAACAGAAAGATCATTTGGAGACATGGACCCCCTGAAAGCGCAGCAGCTCGCCGCGGAGCTGGAGGTTGAAATGATGGCCGATATGTATAATCGGTATGAAGGCTGTTACCTTTATTATGTGCAACACTGTGCTGATGAATAGAACTGCTTGATTTTTGCTTATCAGATGTGTATTTCGGCACAGTATCGCGTGTTATCTTGCATGTGAAATATTTTCCTGCAGTGGACTAAAAAGAGCTATTCGGGTTTAAACACCAGTACAGGCCTTAGTCAAAACTGTCAAAATTAAAATCGCTGATTTGGAAATGTAATCACACGCGCAAGTATTATAACGTGCATGTATCTATTCCAACAATCAACTGCAGCAAATGTGACGTCGAGCCCACGAGTAGTTCCAGTTTTAAAGCCGTTCATATACTGTATAGTTATACAGCTGGACAATGTTTAATCATTATATATAGTCATCTTCTTTTTCACTGCTTGGCCAATGTCAGAGCGGGTAGACCACATAATTTTCCTTTGTATAAGTTACACGTTTCTACATTTAAAAACTACTATGGTATTTTTGACATGTACTATAGTGAAACTATTGTGTTCGTATGAGTTGCATATAAATACCGTGGTACCTGAATCTCTATGTGTCAAATGTAAATCATGGTATAGCCACTTAATGCCATGACTTCACCATAGTACTGCCACAGTTTGAAAGCTTTCAGATAACATGTGATAAACCATATTAGTGATGTGTTAAAAACGGTAACATTCCTCCACTGGATAACCAAGAAGGTACTGAATGACAGTCTTGCATTATTACAGTTAAGATATTCTTGAGCTAAGCAGTTACAAACTTCACATAACTTCAGATTGTTTCAGAAGGACTCCTCCAGCAATTACTACAGTATATGGTTATTATATTAATGTCTAATTAATGTTAGTTATTTTTGTTAACATTGTATCATATAAATTATACAGTTTTGCTGTGCTAATGCTGTGCTGCAGATTCTGCACATTTTGTATGTCTCCTTTTTATGACACCTTATTCAGACCATCAGCTCATTAGGAAATGATTTCATGAGCTAAAACAAGTGTGTCAGATAAGAGAGATATACATGCAGTGCTGTGGGTCCCCAGGACCAGAATTGAAAACCACTGAAATTTATATTGTATCCAGTATGCTAAATTTTAGACTGACTTAGAATAGTCCCTCACTGTAGACATGTTTTGTTATTTTACATTTTTTAAAAACATTTTAGGTAAGAAATTAGAACTGGTTATTTCAACAGATATTTTTGCTAAAGCTAAAAACAATAATTGAGTCGTGCAAAATAAATATTTAGAAGTTAATGAAGATCCTGGATTATTGAGTCAATCATAAGGGTCTCTATATTTAATTACAGTTACATGATTATAATTATGAATATAGATCCACCATCTTCTAACTCGTGTGCTTTTCCCCTGCAGCATGACCAATGCATGTCACAGGAAATGTGTTCCACCTCATTACAAGGAAGCAGAACTTTCAAAGGGAGAGGCTGTGTGTTTGGACCGCTGCGTTGCCAAATACTTAGACTTGCACGAGAGACTCGGACGGAAGCTCACTGAGCTGTCAGTGCAGGATGAGGAGGTAATGAGAAAGGCTGCTGCTGGCACTGGATAACCCCGGGATGGAATCTAATGGTGGAGCTTGAGGGCCTTGGATGATCTGGGGCTTATGGGGGACAAGAACGCTGTGGACATGTAATCGTGGAAATCTGGCAACATATGTTATAACATGAATATAAACAGTATTGTGACACAAGAATTTGCTGAGAGACATGCTAGTAAAAGATCTGCTGATAGTTTGTTGGCATAAACAATATTAATATCAGGAAGTTACATTTTTTTATGTTTTGTGGATGCTTTTTTGTATGTTGACATTGTATTTGTGACGTTCTGTCATTTTGCAAAACATACGTTTCCTGTTTAACCAAATTAAATCATGTCATTCTGTTTAACTTCTGTCCTTCATTTCTAGTGTATCATCTTGCAGAAAACAGCATACTGACTCTTATGATAGTATTTCACCCTAAAATGAAAATACTGTCAATGTTTACTTAGGATGGTCAGCTAGTCATGGTACTCACCATAGTTTTATTCATTTATTTATTTTGTGAGTGGTAGTGGTAAGAGATAAAACAGTACCTGCACTTTTTCTTCTTGCCTTAAGATTTCATAAAAAAGTATAAAAAATATGATCTTGAGACTCCATCTTTTATAGTGTTTTGTGCCTGGTCCAGTTATTTTCAAATGTAAATACATTTTAATGCCCATGTGTTAACATGTATACAATAATCTGTGTTTGGTGGTTCCCAAACCAATTATAGAGAAAAAGTGGCTGATTTTCCAAAAAGGTGTTCTGTGGCATTTTTGGGTGAGCTATTCCTTTAAGGATACAGGCCCTTCCCATTGATTCTTAGTTTTGCTCTGTCAAGGTAGGGAGACCATATACCTAAAATACTTGCTTAATTACCATTTTTTGACAGCGATTGCTTAATTTATTGCTTTATTATTGCTTAATGTCCTCATTTAAGATTTACCAAAACATTGAGCAATAAAATGGCAGATTGTCTTTCAATTGCCTTGTGTTGTGTGAAGTCGCATTTCGAAGCGCTTTCTCTTTAAGAAAAAAGGGGAACTAAGAAAACTTCATTTCCTTTTCTATTTACTAAATAAAGGTAAAGCGCAAGACTTTACCGAGAATGTTTCGCTAGTAACTCGACTTAAGCTATTCAACTTAGAGTTTTAAACTTGTACGGACTTACGGAGTTTGACAAAGTAGCTCAACGTTCATCTCTTCTCGTTCGTCACGTAAGTTATATTTGCTCTCAGTTAATGTTTCACAGGCTTCGTTCGTCATGTGTCGTTGCATATACAACTTTAATCGTCTTTAAATGTATTATAACGCTCAAATCGATTTCATCTGTTCTGAACACCTGTATTCATGCAGACGAGATTTACCTAAAACAAAATTTTTATAATAATTGTACCATTAACGTAGAACATTACAGCCACAAAATCAAGTTTATCCTTCCTTTACTTCTCTAGCAGTCGTGTTTTTTGTATACGGCTGATATTTTGACTTTAATGCCTGATCTGCCTGCCTGACTCGTGTGATTAGAGAGCAGTGAGGCCACCAGATGGCAGCAGTGATCACTGAAGATAACGTGTACAGCGACGCCGAAGCGAACGGCGCGCCGCCTGCAGGAGGAGAGGATCAACTACAGCTCCCCGGACCTGAAGGAAACATACAGGGACAGGTGGCCTCGTGTAGTGAAATGACAGATGCATTTGTTTTTGCAATCACAGCAAATCATTTTCATATAAGAATGCAGATTATTTTTATTGCGAATTATACTTTTAGTATAGCAGTTTGAGTGAACTATAGATGTTTTGTCATGGCATGGCAACTATCCATTCCTGTTACTTTTATACATTTAAATGAAAGAAGACAGTCTCAGATGTAAAGTGTGGTCTGTGACATTTGGACCCTGTTTTTGTATCAAACTGCGTTTTCTTCCTCTGGCAGGTGGAGGAGTTCCTCGGCCCACATCCAGACTATGATGAGGAGGAGGAGGAACGCAAGTACTACAGACGGAAGAGGCTGGGTGTAGTGAAGAATGTGGTGGGGGCCAGTTGCGGAGGAATGATCATCTACAGTGTTTACATGGGTCAGCCGCACTGTTTCGCATCACACATCATCACCACCCCATGTGATTCAGTCCCGTAATGACCTCATACTTTTGAAAGCGTCTGTGTGCCGGTTTTTAAAAAGATCTCGCTGTAAATGTGACATGATGTCGTCACAGCGTGCCGTGCCGATGACATGCACAGTTGGTTACATTTCTGAATGGTGCTGGTAAATTTAGCAAATTCATGGGCGCGCTCAGACACAAAGATGTCTCATTTGTGAGTACGAGGAACAGCTGACGAATGTGGGACATCTTGCAGCATGCCAGAAACAAAAGGAGCTTTGGGAAGTGTTGTGTCTGTGTCTTCATGAGGTGTTGTCTTCTGAAGGTCTCCTGCAGATGCAGTTGATTCTGCACTATGATGAGACCTACAGAGAGGTGAAGTATGGTACGCTGGGGCTGGAGGATATCGACAATAAAATGCTGATGGGCATCAATGTCACGCCCATCGTTGGCCTGCTCTACACACCTGTGCTTATCAGGTAAACACATTGTTTATTGTTCCCATTTGTTCATTAAATGTCACCAGCCACTCTGAAAGTATTAGCCATTCTTCTTCATTTGCTTTACAATATGCTGGAAACATCTAAGGAGCAGTCGTGGCACCAGAGATCATCTCACACTTGTGGTGTTAACTACCCGCAATAATTACAGACTAGCTGTTTAGAGTTCCAGTCTTCACGCACTCCTTCAACTTTGATTTTCCAATTTAAGTGTATTTCTCAATGTCTTCCTTAGATTTTTGGGTACCAAATGGATGATGTTTCTGGCATCTGGAATCTATGCGCTTTTTGTTTCAACTAATTACTGGGAGAGATATTACACCTTGGTACCGTCCGCCGTTGCCATTGGTGTCGTCATAGTTCCGCTGTGGGCATCCTTGGGAAACTACATCACTAGGTGAGGAGGCTTCAATGTTGACTGGTTTCCCCAATTCTTGCATTATAATACATATTATAACTGCAGCTGCAAACTGAGTCATTTTGCTAATTAGCGTAATTTCTCAGTTGTAAAATAGGGCCAACAATTAACACTTGTGATTTTTGAAAACAACATGAGGCGGAGTTCCAAATGCAACAAATTCTTGGTGGCCAACTGCAAATGAGTCAGCCATCAAATTCTACAAAATAAAATGTGTCAACAAATGAAAACATGTAAACATTTGCTTCTGCGGTCTCGACCAAAATGCTGTATTTTATAGCTATGCGGTACTTAGAAACCAATAAGATGCTTAAACTGGTACGAAAAGCTTAAAAAGAAGGATGCCCGGTTAGTAAGACCTGCTAGGTTAAGCTTCAGACTTCTAAGCATTTGAAGTTTGGAGACAGTGTGATGGGTTTATCATCTTGGTTCTCAGTGGAGCTCAGAGTTTGGTCTGATGATTGATCAGCGTTATTTAACCGGACTGCCTTGTTGCAAACACTGCTGATCAAATTCAGGGGGATTAGATATACACCAGCATTGCAAATGGCATCTGACACCTCCGGGTTGTCCAGAGGCTTTTCAGTTCCATGATGAATGATGTAATATCCTAAACTCAAGCTGTTCCAAAAGCTGAAAGGATGATCCTGCTCCATATGACGCCTATGGTATCATTAAGCTCAATTTGATTCATGCAACATCTTGCTGCGTATGTCTACTTGTGTAAATATATTGCTTTGTTGTTTAGGCAATATTTCATTCTACTGCATTGCATATGTTATATGGCAAAACAAAGCGAAACTAAAGGGCTGGTGTGTCATTTGTTACACGTTAGAATGGAAAAAAACGTCATTAGTTGATTGATTTCTTCTGAAAGTACAAACACTGAGGCTTTGTGGTGTTTATAGTGCATTGGGTGTTTTGAGTAACGCGACATAGCGACATTGACTCGTAATGACAACCCGTTTGAAAACAGTCATCGTTTCGGGTAATCCTCTTGATGCAGCTAATGGTGCATAATTTAGACATTTCACATTTAAGTACTACTTAACCATATTGTGGTTGTTAATATCATACTGTGCCTGCTAATGTAGCATAACTAACTAGCCTTTAAGTTTTGACAGATTCAGCTAAACTAACTGCCCACCTGCTTCCACCTCCTCCTCTGTGTGTGTGTGTGTGTGTGTGTCAGAATGGCTCAGCAATACTATGAGTATGTCAACTATAAGGAGGAACATGTCCAGGAGCAGAAGAAGCCACCCAAAGGAGTCTTTCACTCTTACATCATCATTTTCCACTCAGTCTTCTACATCTTCTTCCATGTGAGTTTCTGGCCTTCTCTGGGTTCGAAGTTCTTACAGCAGCGACAGTTGAAAAATAGGTGCCTGTGATTGGCTGAGTTTTGCATTTGCCAGCGGAACTGAAGTATTTATGTGCGTTCACAGCTGCGTATGTGTTTGTGTCAGTGCTGCGTATGTGGGTTCGTGCATTTACACAGTTATTTATAAAATGTTCACTCTTCTCTCTCTCTGCAGCTGAGTTTCGTGTTTGCTGAGTTTCCCATGGTGCTGTTCCTCAATAACTATCTGAGTGATTACCAACACACTCTCGCCAGAGTCACACAGTGTGGTAAACTACTTTCTCAGTCTCATTGGAACTTTTTCATTGGCTCATATGTAGGGTGACAGGTGCTCTGTATAATGGTTTTACAGTGTTAGTTCTTAAATCTTAGTGTTCAGATGTTTGAAGGTGAAACGTGTGTAAAGATTTATGTTGTACATTTGAGAAAATTTGAAGAAAAGTCTTATAGATAAAATATAGCAATGGAACTGCTGTATATATATATATATATATATGTGTGTATGTGATGTATAGAAGGTGTAAGGGGTGTATAGATGTATATATTGGAATTGCTATATATATTTATGTGTGTGTGTGTGTGTGTATGTTGTATAGAAAGTATTGTTATAGATAAATATATACGGCGTGTGTGTGTGTGTGTGTGTGTGTGTTGTATAGAAAGTAATGTTATAGATAAATATATATGGCGTGTGTGTGTGGAGAAAGAGAAACATGAGCCTAAGTTGATCACTATACACTACACTGATCACTACACTATACTTAAGCTTACAATGCTTTTGAGAAAAGCAGTCAGGCAGGTGTGTTGGAATAGATTGAAGCTAAACTCTGCAGGTCTGTGGACCTCGAAAATATGAACTGGAGACCCCTGGAGTCTGTGTCCCTACAAAAATGTTGACACTTAAGCCAGACATTAAAATATATTAAATATATTACATAACACATTATGAAACCAGGTGCCATTTTTCATAATCACATGATATCTAAATTAGTGTACGAAAAATTTTACAGTCACGCTTTGAGGAACAAAATCACACCTCTGACTTCCTGCAGATGAGGGTGGCAGCACATCTGCTCCTCAGTGTTCAGCAGTGTCTGGCCTTCCTGCTCTCAGCAGAGATGACGAGAGGTTTTTAATAGCCCCCTGTTTGAAATTGCAAAATAGTCAATCATGCCAAACCCAATGCAGCACTGCTTAATGTGAAAGGCCGCCCACTTGCCATATTGGATGATGGGAAAAAATTCTCAGGGAAGCACAGAAGAAAGTCTGATGTCCCCATAACTTCATGTTAGGACTGTAAGATCCATAAACATGGATGTGGAAAGCCATGTCAATTTTAAATGCAATTCCCAAAAAGAACTATTTTTCATCCAGGGGCCCGGTGCTCACTAGGGGCCCTCAAAATACTTCATGGGGACCAGTTTTTTAAAAAGACAGAACAAGCATTAAAATAAGCTAAAATGACTTAAAGCCAAAATATTTCCCAGTGTTTGGTTATTTTGATAAGAAATGTAATATCTTTCTAGCTAGGCCAAGCTCTAGAATATTTTATTGTGCAGAAACTTGGGGGCTTCAAATATTGTTGTGGACAGTTGGAGGGGTGGATGGGTTTGAGGGGGGCTTGCAGTCAAATAGGTTAGAATCCACTGCACTAGACTGTAAAATCTTATAAAGCTTATTTTTTGTGTTTGGTATTTTGCTGTTTCATTTAGGGCACTAAATGAGCCAGAACTCAAAGTGCCTCCTCAGGAGGAATGTAGGTTTGCGATGCCCCTGCCCCTCCCATCAGGAATTTTTGGTTGCGCATTTGCCTCATGCATTAATCATGCGTTACGGTTAAAAGCAGTTCTTGTTGCAATCGTAAATCATTAATTTCTTCCTCTCTGTCTACCTCTCAGGAGCTGATGCGAAAGGGGTGATACAGAATTTCAATAAGACGGTTTTGCACAGCCTGCCTCGTTCTCTCCTGCTCATCGAAGTGGAGAGCGTTCTCATGGGAGCAGCCTTCCTCGCCATGATCATCGTAAGACCATCGTCATCATCTCCGCACTCTAATCTCCACGTCATCTCAGATTCCCAAACATTAGTGTTAAATGAGTACTATTAGTACTAAATCAATGACGGCAACTGTAAAAATCACTATTGGTTTATAGGTAAAGTCATTATGTACTGTCTTATTTCATATTTGTTAGGGCTGGCAATATCGAAGGGTTTTCCTGTTTATTTAATAGCCAATAGGGACTTGAGAGCATTAAGAGTGCATTAAAGAGTGAGTCATCAATATTATTGGTCTGTTTTCCCGAAAGAATCAGAATGTAAATTTGGAATGCATTTGTCAGCTAAGAGTGAAATTTGTTAGCTAGCGTACAAATAGCCTCAAAGCTAACACACACAAAACTTCAATTATTATTAATTCACTCATTTTATTCAGGTCCACAAGCAGATTCAAGATGCTTAATTTGTACATCAGTAACATTAAAGTGACAAATTAGTAAAGATGTGAGCTGCCAATGTTCTCTGTGTAGTTCCTCGCCTTGTGTGGAGCTGCGTATCGGCCAACGGAGGAGATCGACCTCCGCAGCATCGGCTGGGGAAACATATTTCAGCTGCCCTTCAAGCACTTACGAGACTACCGCATCCGGCTGCTCTGCCCGTTCTTCATCTACTCAGGCTTTGAGGTGCTTTTTGCGGTCAAGGGACTCATACTGGTGAGAGAAAACAGACTCTTAACTGCTGTATGTTATTGCAGTATTCTGTTCAAGCTCAAACATTGAAGTCACGCTGTATCTGCTTTCACATCAAACGTTTAACGGCTTCACGTAACAATTTATTTCTGTTTAGTTGTCTTTTCACAAAATTACCACCTACAAAGAAGCGCGATGCTGCCTCTTATTAAGGTTAATTATGGTATTAAAGTGACAGCGCGCAATTAGTCATTTTCTAAACTGATTTTCTCTCTTTTATCATATCTCCCTCTCTGTATCCCTGCATTACCGTTTCTGAATCTCAGTCCTATGGCGTGTGTACAGTGGGGATGGAGAAGCTCTGGCTGTTAGTTATGGTCTATGGTTTGTCATCCTCCATCTGTTCAGCCTTGGCCCTGACCATGCTACGCCTGCCCAGGCCGGTCATTCTTCTCGCGGGAGCGTTCATGCACTTTATCCTGCTAATAGCCCTTATGTGCTGGTCGCCCCCTTCAAAAAAACCAGAGTATCTTCCATACCTGCTGGTGCTGTCCGCCCTCTGGGGTCTGGGCACTGCTCTTAACAAAACAGGACTGAGCAGTGAGTACAAAAAGCCATATACACATTTCAAGCATGAATACTAGATCTGTTCCAAAACTTAGTGAGCTTCCTCGCTGCCTACTGAATATGTAGGCAGCTGCATCCTAAGGCAGTATCTTATGCAGGCCAGATGGAAAGTGTATAGCACATTTGAAAGTCAACTATATAATTTCACAATGCTTTGAAGACAATACTACACTAAGTATACAAATACAGCATACACAGTATTAGAAAAATAAAATAATTTTATAATAAAATAAAATAATAATAATTTTTACTTACAATGAGCTAAACTTATATAATCAATATTTTGCTAACTTTTTTGTTTTTTATTATTTTTATATTTTTATGACATATCAGTGTATGTATAATTACAGTTTCCTTCGACCTCATGCAGCATCTTGGATTCGTTATTATTTATTTACTGAGTTGGTCGCAATGCATTCTGGGATACATGTTGCTGCCTTTCTGTGTTAATCAAGGTATCTTGGGAGGCAGCCTACCTTTTAAAACAGCTTATACAGCAGCAGTGGGCTAATGATGCCTTCGTAAGCAGTTTGCTAGGTCTTGGAACAGAGCAATTGAGCAATTAGCACAGTCTATTTCACAGAGGCTACATCTACAGAACAGGAATTAGACCTGTGGACAGATTATAAAAGAGATTAGATAATCACATCAGTAATGTAACAATGTTCTTGGTGTGTGTAGCTCTGCTGGGGATGCTGTATGAGGATAAGGAACGACTAGACTTCATTTATACCATCTACCACTGGTGGCAGGCTGTTGCTATCTTTATTGTCTACCTGTGGTCCGCATTGCCCATGAGGGTAAAGCCCTTATTTGATATTTGATATTTTTAATGATTATTACCATAAAATGAATTAAAAAATGTATTTGTTCTTTGTTCCTCTTTTTAAGGCCAAGCTTGGACTTCTGATGTTGACTCTCATGGTGGCGTCTTTCTGCTACGTGCAGATGGAGCGTCGCCTGGCGATGAAAACTCCATTCAGGTTGCCACGGATTCCTCGTCCACGTCATAAGGTACTTAGGCTCTTTTGACTTGGCCCATAAACACAAATAAGCTCCCAGAACCCCTTAGCAACTGCATAGCAACTGAATTAAAGCACTCAGAACACTCTAACAACCACATACAAACCGCCTGGAAACCATCCGCAACACCCTTGTTGCCACAATGCGGTTTGTGTGGGTGGCTATAATAAAGTAACACATTTATTTGTTTGTGTGTAACGCAAAGATACGGGACATTAGATTATTGTGTTGTGAAAAGATTGAATTTACACTACAATTGAATTTACATTAAATTATAATTTACATTATAATCTCTGCAGCACCAAATACATTAAGTAATAAAATGTTTTAAAAAGGTGTAATATCTTCTGGCATGACACATACGGGTGAGTTATCCCTTTTTTTTAATAATGTTTGCATACATATTCTGTTCCTCAAAGGTCAAAGGTTACCGATACCTTGAGGAGGAAAATTCAGATGAATCCGACACGGATCTGAGCAACGATGATGATGATGATGATGAGAAAGAGGAGGATGAGAGGAACCTGGTTGATGATGACAGAAACTCAGACGCCGACTCTTACGGTTCACCGCGACCAGCGAGGAACGGGGTTCGAGATCGCAGGAGGAGACACGACAGCGAGAGAGAAGATTATGTTCAACCCATGAGGGAGTAGAAAAAGGAGAGTGGAAGTTGTAAAATACTGTGAATAGCCAGATTTAAAAGTGAAGCCGTGGCATAGAAAACATACCCATTTAAAACCATATATAAAATGTTTTCACTTGGAAAGGAAAAATGTGGGCCCCCGATGAAAAAGTAAGGTGAGAAAAAAGTCCACGGTTTAAAAAAGTAGAAGTGATACAAGCATTTCACTGAATGAGAAGTGAAAAGAGGAAATTGCAATACCTTGTAAGGTCAGGTGGTTTGTTGCCATAGAAATGTAATACTCTCCGCTTTGAACTGATGGTCGAGGTCATATGCCTGAGTGTGTATATTGCCCTAATTACTTCTACTCTGTAATATTAACATTTTTTTTTTAATTTTTTACACCAAAGTTAATTCCTCAAATTGAACCAATGGTAGAATAATTTCATGTTTCTGTAGGAAGTTACATTTCATTATTGTATGGTTTTTATTTAGCGTATGGTGTTTACATTTTGTAATAAACATGACAGAAGGGTGTTATAATATGATTTAATATGATTCAATATATTGCTGTACCTTTTATTAGAATCTAATTAATCAGTAAGTTACAAGAGGCAGTGCTATATTTTTAATAAAGTAACAATATAATGACTTTGTTAGACGTGATACACAGCTTTGAGTGCCTTAATGCTTTAATATAAGTTTTAATATAAGTGCTTTAATTAGAGCTTAATTATAAAGCAAATAGCACCATCCTTCATCTAAGAGATACAGTATCTGACCAGTATCACCTTCAGTCTCAGATGCACATACACAGACATAAAGACCAAAGAAGACAGTTTGAGGTGAGTGTATTTATTAGTCAAGCATCATCCTCCTCTCCAAATGGTTTAAAAAACACTCCCATCTGTCACTTGGTATTCAAACGTCACAGAGCATGACATGTTTGCATATATAAACACACGCCTTGCCTTGATCTTGAGGGATCTTGACTTAATGCAGATATAAATACATTGGCTGGCACCTTAGCAGTGATATGTACTTTCTGTGCATTTGTAAAACGTTCTGCAAACGTTTCTTATGTGCCATAAATGAAAACCAGGGGTAAACTAATGGTGGATTAAGAAATTGCCACACTACATCTCACAATTTGTCTGTTGTTAGAATAATTCATGCATCTTTTAAATTTATGCATTTGGCAGACACTTTACTTACAGTGCATTATACTATGTATTGTTTCTGAGAATGTGCAATCCCTGGGATCGAACCCATGACTTTGGCGTTGTTAATGCCATGCTCTAACCACTGAGCTACAGGAAAGCCAGAAAGTCTTCTCTTTTCACACGCTGGATTGAATCTGAATGGTCTGACAGTGGAAATCCCATTTTTTCCAGTGCTGGTAGCCTTCACTGTGTCTGTCACACTCTATAACATACTGCTGTCCTCAGAAGCCGGGGAATCATAACACACAGAACTGAGGGGAGGGACAGAACGATGGCAGTGTGAGACAGATGGAGTGTGATGGAGAGGTCAGAAGAAAGAAAAAGAAGTGGGGGAGATGTCATTACATAATATATTCAGTCAGCACGTCTCTATGTCGCTCCACTTCAAACAGCTTGTCTCTTTACAACAAGACAAGCTGTTTGTAGAGGAATGAGGAGAATCTAGAGGATTTTGAGAATCTAGAGAAGACATCAGCTGGCTTCCTTCTAGTTTGTTTGACATCTTGTTGACTTACAACGCATTAAAGCTCTGCATTTTGTCAGTACTGTACATGCAATTCCTAGGAAACAAGCCCGTGGCTGCATCCTAATTTGTCTACTTATACTATGCCCTACACCTATGCACCATTTTTTGGTGCTGGGAAAGTATATACATTTACATTTAAGCATTTGGCAGACGCTTTTATCCAAAGCGACTTACAGTGCATTATACTACACATTGTTTCTAAGTAGG
>JAZGTI010006629.1:0-23050 GCA_036877585.1 Botia kubotai | reverse complement strand
ATCCCGCACAAAATTTTAGATCCTGGTGTATAATATTTAGAAAATAAAAAACAGCTCTTATTAGGTGTAAAAAGTGTAATAATTACTATTTAATCAAATGTTAAGAAAGAAAACTGATTTGTGACATAAAGGTGAAAGTGAGGTGATCCTCAACAATGGATCGGGGCTGGATCATAGCAGCAGGTGGCGGGGTGGATTCACTGTGCCATGAAAGTATCGTAGTATGTACAGTGGGTGGTCTATTGCGTTTTTTGGCTTGGTTCAGAATATTATTACACCCCCAATGTATAATACATGTAATTTACCATGTAAAATTGGTCCCAATGCAGAACCAAATGCTTTTCTAAGAAAACTGAGTTTATCAAGCAAGTCATGCTAACGGTAACAGACAACTGGGTTTACCACACCTCCAAACTTTTATTTATTTCTCATGTCATCACCTTGAAAATTACATGGAAAAAGACCTGTATGTTTAGGATTTACTATAGCCATGCAAGTACATTGCTTAACCCTGTCCATGGTGCAGCCATAGCATTCATGATCATGTGACACACAAGGGTCATATTGCTCCCTTGGGGATGCAGGTTCGAGATCGGACAGGGCATTGTCCCATTATGCCACCATCTCCTCTCCCATTCTTTATGGTTCTTATGGACTAGATCTTTAGTGTGCTAGAATACAGTTTAAGCAAGAACCATACTAACTATATCCGGCACTGAGGTTGACGCGTACTAATACACTATTTACAGCTAGTTTGTTTGTCTGGCTAAGAACAAACCAACACAAAAATAAGTATTTTATTACATGGACTTGGAACGGACTTTAGGATCTTGTCTTCTACTTCAATGGCCTTCATTTGCAGTAGAGGAGGCTAATGGCATTAGCGGTAGGCAGGGCTCTTTATGTCCCTCAGCCCTGCCCACAGTGGAATCTTGATGTGTTTGATATTCTCCTAACAGCTGTCGGAGACAGAACAGGGAATGCTGGGATTGCTATGTACAGCTGAAATGTCAGGAGGCCTCCTGTACAGCGGGTGTTATTTATAAGGCTTAAAGGAAAGAGGAGATGATCTGCTGGGCGTTAGAGCTTAGTTACGCAAAGGGATCTGCTCCCCCCGTCTGCATTACCTCTGCTTTCTTCTTCTTAAAAAGTTCATTGGTTTATTTGTGCTGATAAAATGTAAACATAGCACTGATTAAAGCAGCTGTCTAGCAGTATAACCATTGCATGGATTTCTGGAAAGATAGATGTCAGATAATTTATACTCACAGGCACTAGGTGTCAGTATGCCTTCTGAGCTTTCTGTTTTGTTGTTCAGTCAGAAAGTTAAGTGGTAGACAGAGTTTGACAGAGCCCATTGACCTGGGGCCAGTGTTTTGCATTGTATGAAATTAATAGCCCTTACTTTTTGAGCTTTTAAGTGAATGTGTATAATTTTCAGTATTAAAACACTAGCTCATAATTATTTTACTTTTAATTAAAACCGTAACAATTAATTTAAAACATTTTTGTTGACACGGGCGAATTAAAACAAACACAAGTAAAAATTAAAACAAACAAAAAGTCATTCTACCTAACCAATAGAAAAATACGTATTGTTAGTATTTGTTACTAATTATATTGTAGACAGACTGATTTTTAAAAATGATCAAGATCATCTAGTAAACAATGAGTTGAGTGCAGTGCGCTAGATTACTTGTGTGTGCTAGTCAGCTGTTATTCATATACTATCATTTGGCTTCAAGTATAAAACACAGTTCATTTGTCTGTCAGTTTGAAACTTTCTAAAGCGGTTTGATGTTGTTATGCTATGGGTGCAGTGCCCTAACATTCTCTAAACAGACTCTGTTACAACTATTACTCCACTTCCAAAGTGCACCCCATGAACCCTTGGGTGCTCGACATTTCAGGGCCCTGGCCATCTAAGCTATCCCCCTCGGTTTCTCTCTCTCTCTGCCCTGCTCTGTGCGTAAACAGCAATTTGCACTTCATCTGTGCTCCTGCTAACTTTAGCCTTTCTGTTTGGAGGTGGGAGGGGGCGTCCATTCCCATAATACAACTTGCTCATCCATACACAAATGTGCACCACAGACATTTGACCAAGCCGATCCCCCTCCCCTCCGTACCACTGCGTTCAGCCCCCTGCTCATCAGGACAGGACAGGCGCAGAGAGGGTACTGGTCTGGGAGGCAGACCCTAGAGTGGCTCATGTTTCTTAGGACTGGGAACCTGTTGGCTATGGACTTAAGTTGAGATTTGTGTTTTGTAGTTTCGAAAGGCAATTGGGAGGCTGACAGCCTGGCCTCTTTGGTACAATGCTCCTGGATTCCAGGTGTCACACTACCAAACAAGATTCTGGAAATTGCTCCATGCACCAGGACGTGTCCACACTGCATCACTGGATAAAATCTGGCAAATGAGAGTTTTGAAGTGTGCTAGCACATGCAAGTGAACATACAGCGTGCCGAAAGTGTGTACGAGGGTCACTGGCAGAAGGGAGTTCTCTACAAGCTGCCGAAAGGAAGTTAATCCCCCTTCACAGAGGGCATTATTTATTCGGTGGATTTAGGGCTTTTTCTTTCACATTTTTTTAATACTTTTGACATTGCCAATATGATGATCAAAGAGGCCTCGTTAAGGGAGGATCCCGACCTGCGAGGGGAACTGGCCTTTTTAGCCAGAGGCTGTGATTTTGTTCTCCCATCGAGATTCAAGAAACGGCTCAAGTCGTTCCAGCAAGCCCAGGTCAGTAGGCAGCCTTGCGCTGTGAGCCTCTGTAGTTCAACAAAGAATGCTTTGGCTAACTCTCACATGCCAGGCAAGACAAACTATTCACAGGCAGATACCAACGTGTTTATTAATAGGACAGTGAATGGGGGTGAGGCAGGGCAAGAATACAGTGTCCAAGTGTTGCGTATGGGAGTTTTAAAGAGGGGGGAGGGTGTGGACTTGAACTACAACTGCGCAGTTCAATACTTAGTGCATGCAGGCCTGCACGGCTCGCAATGGAATTCTTCAACATTTGGTTGCATTTCAACAGCTCTGTTTTTGTTTGATTGACAGTAAGACTGTGCTGTTCAGAAATAAGTAGGTGTATTGCACACTATGACTAGGGTTTTGCCCAGAGACTAGAATAAGAACAGTATGTCAAGACTATGTATAGAATGTGTTGAACATTTCCACAGCTTGTTATTAGAAGTTTAACCTTGGTCCTGCAAGGTCCCTCGTGAAACGAATGCATAAGTAAATGGTCATCAGCTGTTTGCTGTCAGTGTCAGCCTGTAAATTAGTCTGTATGCATATAATGTTTTTTTAGACACATTTGTTTAGCCTAAGATGTCCCATCTTGGCATCTGTGTATTTCACCATTACGCCAATGAGACATTTTAGATAGAAATATAAATAACCAATCATTCCAGAATTACTTGTTGAGAGCAGAGAGGCCCATGGCAAAGGCCTGTATTATTACACATTGGAGGTTCCTGTCATCACAGCAGAAAAGTTGATGAGGCTGGCTTTGGTTTAACTGCTAATCCACCTCAGTTCATCGTTGTAAATATGTTAGCAAAATGGGATAGCACACTTAGCCATCGTTTTCACACAGCAAGTGTCTGTAGAAAATTTCCCCCAATCTTCAGCTCTGAAAGTATAAAGTGTAAAGAAAATGATCGCTAACAATTACGTTGCGATCTTAATGCAACACTTAATGTGATACGTGTTTACATATACTTTACATACACAAAGGCTTGGAAATGATGTAATGAAACACTTCTGAGAAGAATTGCACTGCATATGCAATATGTTGTCTACATATTTTTTAAATGTGTTGCGGTAACAAGCAAGAACATGTCATGATGAATTACTCTCACTTATATTTAGAAGACTTGCAAAGTCATATAAATATACTTATGCAGGGTCTTAATAGAGCAGCGAAAATATCTTATGACATTAAAAGAAATCAGTCTCTTGAAGTTTAAAGTGAAGTGTAAAGTCTGTACTAAGATGTGGGTAGTACTGCTGAGGTATTTATCATATCACCCTTTTTTATGTTTATATCATCTTCTCTGTTTACTTTTACTGTTTTCTTTAGCTGAAGTATGTTATTATCTTCTCTTTTGAGCACTGTTTTGGAATATCATTCATATGGTTCTCTTTAGCTAAATGTCGTTGAGGTCTAGGTCAAAGGCAAATACAGTACAGTATACTATGTGACCTAAACAATTGTCGTATCTGTGGAGAAAAGATTCTCTCTTTCCTTCTTAAATTGTTTCTGTTGTCTCAATAGATCCAGCCAGAGAAGAAACCTGTAACGCCTCCTCCAGCTCTTGCACCTGCACCCTCTTCGCCAACCCCACGGTCACCCAGTCCTCCACCGGCCAAAGTGGTGGCCACTCCCCCACCCTCCTCCATAAACATTCCACGCTTCTACTTCCCCAAAGGCCTTCCAAACTGTACTGCCAACTATGACGAGGCCATTGCCAAAGTTGAGGCAGCCTTCACCGAGTTTGAGGAGGAAAAGGCTGACATTTATGAAATGGGGAAGATTGCAAAGGTGTGTATGAATTATCAGCAGTTTTTTTAAAGAATGAGAATAGTCTGAACTGATCTAAATAGTCTTGTGTTGGTAATTCCTTGTTGCAGTTGTGCTTAGCAAATTGTTTTGTCGTCTCACATCAGCATCCTATTATATATCTCTCTGAGAACTAATCTTTAAAGCTGAGGCGTGTGCTGTCCATTTGGAGAATTGCGGAATGATTGCCAAAACGATTGCTTTCAAACAGGTTTCCCAAACACATCCAGTGTCTGTCAATAATAGGAAAAGCCACTTTACTTGTAGCTGTCAGGGCATATTAAACTGGGTTTTAACAAAACAAAAAAATACATTCTCTAAAGAACTTTAAAGGATATACATCTACATTTATCCAGTTTTAGATAACTGTGTTTTTAGTGTTGATTAAGTGCTATTACCTGCTTTTATGACAGAAATACAGCACTAACAGTAATTATGGCAGTCTGGCCTCATATATATATATAAATGCCATTTAAAGTACAATGGAAATGATTATTTTCTTAGGCATGCGGGTGTCCCCTCTATTGGAAAGCACCAATGTTTGTTTGTGCTGGTGGAGAGAGGACTGGCTTCGTTTCTGTTCACTCATTCATTGCAACATGGAGAAAGTAAGTTAGCGTCTGTCTAACCTGCGCATGTACAATAATGTGAATGTACAATAGCACTTATAAATCCATGTGGCATTAGATTGAGATTTTCTACCTTTATCCCTTTCATAGGTTATTACACAGCTGCTATGATGATGCATCCAAGTTTGTTTACTTGTTGGCCAAACCAGGCTGCAGTTACTTGGAACAAGAAGATTTTATTCCTCTATTACAGGTTGGAATATTGCTCGTGTAATGCTTTATGTATTAAGTTGCAATATGTAAAGTTTAGTTTATTTTTTGTTTGTTGATTTTGTTGATCAATTAGTTAATTTTCCCAAAAAATCAGGGAACAAAACCACATTTGTGCCTTAATCTGAATCATAATTAGTGATTCAGTAATGGTTAAAACCTAGTAATGGTTTTAAATTTAGAATTTAATAGAATTTAGTCAGATCTGGATATTTTTAAATGTATTTATTTTGAGTTTTTTGATATGCAGAAACCTGGTAACAAATATATGTCAAACTCTGTCGAAGGCTTTATGTATAAATTATATATATGTATATTTATATATATATATATATATATATATTTATTTATTTATTTATAAATAAATTTGTCAACTACCTTAAACATAAACATGATAAGCATTAACATGTTAACTTTGAGCTCTATTTGTAATGTTATATATTTTTATCTGCAACCCTAATGTCATACTGGTAATCAGGAGGAGTTTTGTAGGCTAACTTTTGTGCTGGGATAGAGGAGGCCATTTTACTCTTGTTTTTATTGTTCTGATTAGGACATAGTGGACACTCACCCAGGGCTGACGTTTTTAAAAGATGCTCCTGAATTCCATTCCCGGTACATCACCACAGTAAGTCTCTTCATAAAGCATTCAGTGACACTGACTAGAAACATTTCATGGTTATGGGATACAGGAATGGACGCTTTGTTGTCACTGGAACACACTGTAAAATTCTTCTGATGTAACCTTTTGTTTTCTGCCATCGCTCCATGATAATTTGAGCATCTGTCAACAGTAACATGACTTCTTTGTCCTGAGTCATCATCAGTCTGCCACCTGGAATCTTTATTTTTAGTATTGCTATTAGCATTTCAGTCTTCAAATGTTCTGTTAGCTTACTGAAGTGTTTGTGGCTAATCATATACATAAGCTGAGCTGGTGGAGGGTCAGAACAGAGAGACATGAAGCCTGATGTGTGTCTGTCCATCTGTCTGTCTGTCTGTGGGGACAGCTGCTACACGTGCTGGGCAGGGAGGGAGGGGGAGTGGGAAGAGCAATAGCGTCAAAATGGCCTGACATCACGGAAAGACGGATGCCACCCACAGGCCACTGACCCTGGTCTTGCACAAACCCATATTTAGACACTTCCTTGCTCTGGTGCACTGGTTGACACACCCTGCTACCAATCGCTCTTATGAGGCCTGATCTACCAGGAAATGCATGTTAATCCACACTATGATGTCACTCTTTCTCTTGGAACCAGGGGCTTTGTCACCACAAGCTTAGATATAACTGGATCAGTATAACCATTCCTGAGACAACAGCACTTACATGCACATGGAACATTTTGGGATGATTCGTGCTGTTGTCAATGTGGTAAAAATGGTGTTAAGCTCCAGGAGTGAAAACAAAATAATGATAGTGAATTTACTATCAGTCACGTCTTTCACTCTTGTGCATGTCAGCTTTGGCTTGCTTATCTGTTGATGAAATTTACAGTACACTGGATTTCAATGCAGTAAGTGCATGCAGAGTTTCAGTTTTCAATACGCTACACTGTGAGGCTTTGACCAGATGCCATTATGTGGAGAATTATTCCCACTTAGTTTAATTAACAAAGCTTTATGTACTTGGAAGTCTTTTTTAAAAACAAATATTATGTTCATTGTGGAATGAAATTATAACAAGCTCTCAGACCAAAGTTGTCAGATACGCTTCTCAAATATCTGTTGTTCTTAGAAGGTTTGTATCCAGATTCCTTTTGTGTTTTGTTTTGTTTTGTTTCTCACTAATAGTGAGAGCTCTAATCTAGCTCTTTTAAAGTTCTCATAATGACACTTTTGACAGCCTAAAGCTTTGTATCCTTTATATAAACTTCACAATGTCCTCTCCATCTTCTCTCCAGGTGATTCAGAGAATATTTTACACAGTTAATCGCTCCTGGACAGGCAAGATCAACATGACCGAGCTCAGGAGAAGCAACTTCCTCCAGGTACACACTCATTCAATGCCACCATCCCACTAGACCTTCAGTGTGTTCCAGTCACACAATCTCCACAGCTTGTGTTCAACATGAGAAATTGTTGCCAACCCAGCCAGTATAAACTCTCACCAAAACACACTTTTACTTTCTCACTAGACCCTCGCCCTGCTGGAGGAAGAGGATGACATTAATCAAATCACTGATTACTTTTCTTATGAGCACTTCTATGTCATTTACTGTAAATTCTGGGAGCTGGACACTGACCATGACCTCTTCATCGACCCCAAGGACTTGGCCAGATACAACGACCATGGTAAGTTTAGAAAGAACCCGCGGCCATGTTTCATACATTCAGGTTGTGTTTCAAACCTTCATCGCTGTTAACGAATACATGCAAGTAAACCTAGAAGATACTGTTTGTATCTTTGTATATTTATGATGGGTTTTGTGTGGAGGTTAGTGTGGAAACCGTTTTTAATGGATCTCTGCTCTGTGTTCTTTGTTGCTAAGCTTCATCAAGCAGAATTGTTGATAGGCTGTTCTCAGGATCTGTCACAAGGTAGGAGAAATGAGGCTAGATAAAATTGCTAGAGGCTAGAGAACTGAGCTTTTACTTGTTGTCCATCTGGTTTATGATAAACAGTTGTTGTCTTCTCTAGGGGAAACTCAGTGCAGAGAGAAGGGAGAATGAGCTACGCTGAATTTGTTTGGTTCCTCATCTCAGAGGAGGACAAGAAGAACCCTACGAGGTATTTACACAGATTACACAAATTCACCAAATTGATGCTAGTTTATCTATGTGAACATCTTTGTCTTTACATGACTTATGGGGAAATTAAATCATACACAGTTTCTACAGTGACCCCCCAAAAATATTTGGTCTTAAAAATGTATGTATATAAATGCAAGTAAACAATTAAATGTGTGGCTTAGAGTCACATTTAATTATTAAAAGTGTTTAAATACTTAATGGGGCCACTGTATCTAATCAACGCTTTAGATGTTTCTTCATCATCTTCATCTCTCTGTGTTCAGTATAGAGTACTGGTTCCGCTGTATGGATATGGATGGAGATGGTGTTCTTTCCATGTATGAACTGGAGTATTTCTATGAGGAGCAGTGTGAACGCATGGAGGGGATGGGCATCGAACCACTGCCCTTCCAGGATCTCCTGTGCCAGATGCTAGACTTAGTCAAACCAGAATGCCCAGGTATGTACATTTGGGCCAGTACAGGACCAACACACACTTAATTTGTAATTAAAAACATAATTTGTTTACCTTTTAATTTTCTTTGTATTAACATGTTTGCCTAATAAAAAGATGTGAATTATGTTTATTATGTAATATAAACAATTGACTGTATTATGACTTATGGTAGGTAAAATTACTCTCCGAGATCTGAAGCGCTGCAGGATGGCACATATATTCTATGACACATTCTTCAATCTGGAGAAGTACCTGGACCATGAGCAGAGAGATCCCTTTGCAGTGCAGAAGGTACATTTTATTTTCCTCTGTAGAGTTATTTTTGGGTCATTTCTGGGTGTTTGTAACTGCAATTGTGTGTGTCCGTGCACCAGGATTTGGATAGCGATGGTCCAGAGCCTTCAGATTGGGATAAATATGCTGCCGAAGAATATGAGATTCTTGTGGCAGAGGAGACAGCCAGTGAACAGCTGCGAGATGGGTGAGCCACTGCATTCTGTAATGAATGACATTATCCAATCGATGTGTGGTTGAAAAACTGCACAACATAACGTTTGTGTGCTTGCTTTCGCAGGTCTTTCGACGACGATTACGAGTCCGATGAGCTCACAGTCTCCTCAGACATCGGAAATAAAATGGATAAGCTGGTCATATCTGATTTATCGGCATAAGCCTCCGTTGTCATCCACACATGTTAATTGTCAACATGAGCAGATCACCATGATCCATGTTTTTCCCTTCTTCTCGGAAAGGGAACTTTTTTCTACATTTCTTTACGGACATTTGTGTGTGTGAGCGTGTGTGTGTGTGCATGTGAAATAGAACTAATTCTAAAACCAAAAGGCTTTCATACACCCACAAAAGGCTTTATGTGCAATATGTCTTAACATGTAAACGTAAACTCATTATTTTTCACTCTCTTATTGATAGTACCATCCACTCCCTTAAACTAAACAGCCGGCTGGTTCCATCTACCCTTCATAAAGACTTTGATGTGAAAAATGGACTTCTTAGTAAACGTAGAATACATTTAGAATGTGCTTTAATGTGACTGAAACTATATTTAACGCTGCCATTTTAACGGACTGTGGAAGGAAAAATGAAAGCGCTCACATGTTGTCATGTGACACACATAACTCATTGTAACTTCAAGTTCTTTGACAAAATCTGAACTGTAGGACATGAGAAAAGCATATATTCTGTGCTGCTAAACTGTGTTGCACATTATGTTTAAGGGATATTGAAAGGGGTTAAAACGATCACATAGATTATGTGCTGCTCCTTGTGGTCACTGATGGTATTGCATGTTGTTTCTTAAAAGAAAAATGGAAAGTTGTGACCTTAGGTATTAAAACTTAACTGCAGACATTGAAACTCTATTACATATTTCCAGATGAACCGACCAGGACAATCTTAGACTTGAAATTGATTTTTGGATATTTTCTTTCACAGCCATATATTCAAGATATGCTATGTTTTTAGGAGGCGTTAAAACAGTCAAATCATTTTAAAGAAATGTAAAGATGAAACATATATAAATTCATCAGGCTTTTCATCCTTAAGGTGAGGTGTACAGAGATGTAAGTCCTATAGCATTTTGTGTATGTATTGAAATGTTTTAAATGCATCTGTAATCATGTGTAGAGAGAGCTATAAAGCACTATTTATTTGGCGTGGGCATTGTTAACTCTGTGTATTACATGATACAGAATCAGAGCATTTCATACACAGAGCGTCAACACAGTCCCTGTTATCTGACCCCTGGTTTTAAGTGGCCATTCTACCTTTGATCACTCAGTATTTGAGTCAAGCTTTGAGTCACTCAAGGACACCCAAATTCAATCCGTGCATCTTTCTGCAGAAATTCAAATAAACCCCAAAAGCTTCAAAGGCCTATGTAATTAGATTCTATGCTTTCTGCTTGTGACATCAAAAGTGAAATATGTAATTGCAAAGTAATTGGGAAAAATAACCCATTCAGACCTGCTCACCATTAGTCAGACGAAACAGGTGCTCCTGCCTCAAGCTGATGCTACTGTCAGGCCACTCAAGCAGCGAAGTGTCACAGTGCTTACACTATTCAGGGAGATCAATCTACAAGTGGCTTACTTGTAGTTCTCTGTACGTGAATCTGTTAAAAAAAAAAGTGTTTTACCTTTAAAATAATGACAAAACCTTTAACTAATGAATTAAAGACATGTTTATCTCCTAGTGCCAGACAGCCATATCAGTGTTTTACAAATTGCTCTTTCTGTCTTGCTCCCTCTCTCTTGCTCTCTCTCTGTGTGTGCTTGATGGTCAAACCTCCTTCCATTCTATAACACTCTTTGGTTAATGTAATTAGTGTAATATATTTATATATGAAGTGGTTTGTTTTTTGTTTTTGTTTGGCCAGCCATTTTTATGGTTTACCAGTAGCTTTTTCTCATATTGTAGTCTAGCTTTTTTGAACTAGGACATTTATTTTATATAGCCACTGTAAATGTCTTTGTATTTTATTGTTGCCATGTGATTGACTCTGCCACTGAGTGGCAGGGGAAGTTTAAATTATTATATATCTCTAACTGTCAGTGTTATATAATGTGCATTAAGCTGAGTGGGCGGGGGCTTTATGAAAGAATTCATTATGAATTCATTGATCGTTCATGACAATCAACTGGATGCGTTTCTGCCATAATCACATGTAAGTAGCACTTCTTAGAAAACAGAGCAATACAACTGCTGTAGTGTGTTCATTATGTTTATAAAAACAAACCTGAATCTAAACTTGACTAGTGCTAAAATTCTGGTTCATTTTTATTACTAGCACATTGAGCGCTATGCAAATCTGATCTTCTGGACAGCTATTGGCAGCTACAGAAGCTGTAAACAACAAAAGTTGTTGGTGTGCAACTTTTACTCTTTTCTTTTTTGAGTTTTATATCTTTCCATGTGTTTTGATCTGAAGTTGCTTGCATACAGTGACGGGAGAGGGATTTTAGTATGATCTCTCAAGTGCTCTAATAACATGCTCTTTTGTTCGCATGAATTTGCCCTCTTTTTCTTTTGAAAAATAATGAAAATAAATAAAAATGTTCATTTATGCAGTGTTTAATGGCTGTTAATTAATAACTGGTGAAGAACAATGATGGGTGGGTGGTTCTCTTTATGTTTTGTTTCAAGGCCGGAATTCATCTGTCTACTCTTCTTATTTGTATTATTAGTTTATTATGCACATAGTTACTGCTTAGTGTTAATGTGTTTTGTGATTATTTAGATTATTTAGTAGTAAAGTAAACACTCAAAAGCTTTAGGTGTTTGATATGAAAACACATCTGCTTTTGTAGTGCTTGAAAGAATACACATTTCTTTACTTTATCCCCTTTATATCCACAGAGATCAAGACATTAATGCGGATCTGCAGAACAGCATGCTTTCAAAATCATTTTTGGTTTAACACATTAAATGCTCTCAAGTGGAGACTGTGAGATCAGAACAAATTCCTATTCAACATTACAATTTTCCCCTCAAACAGTATTTGACAATAAAAGTAAAATAATCATGTTTGGCTGAGGACATAAAGAAGAGTGATGTGTATCTAATGTGTCTTATTGAGCATAAAGCCTGTGGCAAATTCCTATAATCTGATGCAGAGTCTCAAAGAACAAAAAATCAAGCACTTTGGAATCATGTCTGAATTCTGGGCAGGAACTCAAGGCATTAAGTGAACTCCCAACAAATCCAGGCCAGTCTCTGTTTTTCACTGTGTGCAATTCATTTTTTCCGCTATTTTGGTCTCTGTGGAGGATTGTGGGCTAAAGAATGTCTTGGGTTTTCATCCCATCTGTAAAATGCTCATCCCAGGTGTCCATATAATTTTTTTTCTCTTTACAAAAAATTGCTTCTCTTTTCCTGTTGACAACTACAGTGGGAAATACATTATCTGATTAAAACACACAGACACATGTATGTATGTGTGTGTGTGTGTGTGAATTATCATTACTTTCCATCCACTTCTTTTCTGGCAGCCATGAGGAGATTGTTACCCTGGTGTAACAAGTAACTGAGTAAAAACACATGCTCTAGCTGTTGATGAGAACAAGTTACAATTAGACAGAAAAAAATCAAAAGCTTTCTGTGTCATCCAGTAAATGTTTCATGTTTTGTCAGCTATGAAAAACAATGGCTGGGAAAATCATATCTTCTTGGAAATGTTTATGACACTGCCTACTTTAAAACACAGGGTGATGATCTCTTCCTGCAATCATAAACTGTTGATTTTTCTCTCTCTTCCTTTTTGGTATTTTATATTTACATTCCTTTTCATCTTAAAAAACACAGAATACAGATCTTTACATTACAAATGCTTAACATTGTGTTGATTTTCAAGAGGCTGAATAAAAGACCAATAGGCTTTTATTGTGGTTTATAATGTGAATTGACAGAGTGCAGTTATCCTGCAGGTTTTGAGAAAACAAATAAATTACTTACTTTGGTTAACTTAGGCAATAAATATAGACATATGAAGAATTGACATGTCTCTTTAAAAATAATGTTTAAAAAGTGTTGGGTTCGCTATATAAAAAAAGTTTTGGTCACATTGCATATTTGTCAAGAATTAAGGAAGCCTTACTGACCCCATAAAGGAAATTTTTGCATCTACCAGCAGGAACTGACTAGGCCATGTTAAGCGACCAAAGCTTGACCCCTTGGACCGGACCTGACCTGGAAAAGGCAGAGAGACCCACAGAAAGGTAGCGATTGTTCCACACCCTTTCAACCACTTTAATGTTAGAATCAGTCTTTCCTGTTACATACTGATACCTCAGACATGATCAGAGCGCTCCAAATAGGGAGGAACACCCTATCCTGTATCAACCAGAAGCTGTCTGGGATTATCAGAACCACATATCCGTCTGAAGTTGATTACTCGCTGTGTTCACTCAAAATCTCCATTTTCGGGAAATCCCCTGACCATTCAGCCTCCATGACACCATAATTTCATAAAGTCATGGAGGAACACCTGCGGTGAGATGATCCATGGTTGTTGCACACTATATTTATATGTGTACATATAAATATAGTGTATGTATGCATTTATAACACCACACCTGTAGGGCAGGTCAAGGAAACCATTTTTAATATTTTGACAGATGTCCTGCAGTAGTTCAGCTGAAGCACATTTTACAACTGTACAAGCGACTATAATCCAAACTCATAATATTTAAGAGAACTTAAAGAGAATTTAAGACTGTTGAGCTGGATTACACAGTCAGTAATTCAGAAAAAATACCATGCAAGGACCTGGTGTCTAGTTAAAATACCTATGAAATAATTCTTTCCATTCAAGGCCATGAGCGTGATGCGAAGGACTTTGTAGTGAGGTAATTTCACGTTATTTCTATGAGCGAACTGCAAAGAAATGTCAAAAATCCATGTAATTAAGTTCATGTCATTTTATGTCAGTCTGAATGTTAACAGAACACTAAACTTAGCCAAATAATTTTTTACATGCCTGATTGCCTTTGTAAAAGTATCACACATTGCATCTCACATTACATGTCTATAACCAAAGCTACAGGAACACTGAACAGTTTTATGACATAATGAATGATCTGTCTGCTGTCTAATTATTATTACACACATCATGATGTGACCAGTGGATAAGTATCAGCACAACAAAAAGGAAAAATGATAGTAAATGTTTTGGTCCTTTTACAGACGGGGGTATCCTGCCCTGTGTTTAACTGCCCTGCTGGTGGCAGTAGACACACTTACACTGTGTGACTGGCCTGATTTGCCAGCAAAGTGAAATGTAGGACAAGGGGCAATGAGTTTGTTCTGCTACTTTAATTTTTTTTAAAAATTTTTACATTTAAAACAGAGTGTTTTCTTTAGCAACCTGTGTAATTATGTCATGAGTCAAAGACATGCAATGGACCTTAAATTGTTTGAATAGTTTGTCTTCTAATATTCATGGACACCAGCAAACATGCAGACATGCTTGCAAACATGCAAAACAATAAATACACACAAAGAATACCACTTGTTGAATATTTGTGCGCTAACATCTAAATAAATATTATTTAACACGAATAAACAGATTTGACCACATTAGCCAGTCCAATGAAATTTTAAGGGTTAGATTAAGGTAACAGTTGCTCTTTAAATTGAACAATTAAAGTTTTAGATGTGCTTCAGAACTGTTCTGGATCATGTAGTCAGTACCATCCCATCTCTTGGTACCTTTTAGTACGTCAAAAGTATAACTTAAACCAAGTAAACCATACTTGTGTATGTGTGGGTGTTAAAGCTTGTATTTGTTGTTATGAATGAATTGATTAACAGATTCATTTGATTAAAGCAGATTTCTTAGTTTTAACTGGAATAAAACCAGTTAATTTAGATATCACACAAAGCTCATTTTACCTGATGAACCTTTTTGCTAATAGAATCTGATAATAGAATAGAATATGCGATGAAGTGCATCAATGACCATCAAATAAGGAATAAATACTTGTAGGACTAACTTTGACTCACACCGAGTACTTCAGGTAAAGAGCTGTTGTCTATAAGCACAGGTTGTCATAGAATTGCTGGGTTCCGCTCAGTTCGTTTATATGGTGCGTTACGGTAAAAGGGGCAGGATCTTGCTCACATGTGCTGTGGGACATGGCTGCGGAATCTCCCCCTGACTGCGCTGTGGTAGGCAGACTAAAGCAGGGGATTGCCAAAGTTGTGTCTGGGGTGAAAGTGGAGCGCTGGAGTTTCTTTGAAGATCATTTTATTGCAGCGAGGTGAGCAGTTTTACATAATTCTTGCTACGTTCATCTTTAACCACAGTTCGCCTATTTCTTCCTAATCAAATGCGCATCGGTAAAAATATGTCCATAACGGAAAGTTGGTACTATTTTTGTGTCTGCACGGCGGTGTCGCTGGGAGTCTGGGTTAGTTGGCCAAGCAGGAGGAGAGGCAAAAAACGTAATTCGCGTGAAAACAATAACTTTTGCATCAATTATTACAATAAACTGTTATATTTGCTCAAAGCGCATTGTACGACTTTGTAAAAGATGGAGACATTTACGGGAAAATATGCAGTTTGACGCGCGCGTTGTTGAATTTCAGCTTTGCACGGGGGAATTTTGCGGAATGAATACGCAACGTTTTATTAAATCTGGTGCCAGAGTGTATTTTCATGTGTTAGAATTCAGTTTTCTGAAAAATTCTTGTTTTCTAATAGTTATGGCTTGAAATTGAATCATGATTTGAAGAAATCTCAGGGATGCTGAAGTTCACTTTTCCAGGTATCTTTTCATAGCGAATATAGTGTTGCAAACTGGCAGATAACAGTATTGACAGATGTGCATGCTATCTGGTTATGGTATACTATGTTTGGCAAATATTTAAGGTATAATAATGACTGATAATTTGCACACATGTGGTGAAATGAAATGAAAGTGGTCAACTCCATCATGCCCTAGTATTCCAGACAGCCTATTCTTCAACATCTGTGTCTGTTTATGGTGGAACACCTAGCTCTGTCGTTGTCGTGTCAAATATTGAGCAGAAAACGCTGATTTACTTTTTTATTTTTAGGTTTTGTTTAAATCAAAGGCGTGTATCGTTCGCATTTTTTCAAACCTCAGAAAAATAATAGTTGTCTTTCTGTGCTGAAATGAAAGCGCATTAATCAGTAGCACTGGAAGAAGACGTTGAGAGGTCGCGTTTAATCTCGAATACTGCTCGAATACTCACTGAAATAAAGCTTAAAAATACACCGGGGTCGGTCCCTGTCTGGATCTAGAGAGCTTATTGGAATGAAAGAAGCGCATTATCTGTGAGAGAAGAAATATGATCTGCTGTAAAATGACGTCAAGTTTGGATTCTCCAGCTGACTGAAGGGTTTCTAATGTAAAATTATTGCACTCATTTATGTTGAGAACTTAGTACTATATGTCTTGCAGATGTTTCTTAAGAGATAATACATTCCTTAACTCTTGATCAGATTGAAACAAGCTTCAGAACCCACATGCGTGCAAATGTGGAAAAAGTGCAGGAAATGTGTTTGGAGCTGTTTGGAATTTAAAATTTATGTTTTAATCAGACAATAGTTTGAACTCATAGCATGTAAGTGTAAACTCTGCTTTTCCCTACGGTTTTCTGTTTCTAGCCGCATTGATAAATCACAGCTCTTAGTTGCATAGCAAAGAGGCACAAACTGATATACCCGTATCTGCCCAGTGCCCAGCATACATATGAGACACTTTCACAACAGGGTTTGTATTATGTTTTTGGCCAATTTCTGATAGATTATTTTCGACAGCCTGGGTTAATCAGTCTGGCTGCTGTGCTTGGGGAACTGCTTGGCATGGCTTGTCCCCCTGGAGTTAAACTTCCTGACTGGGCATAGCTGATGGAATGTGGTCTTCTTTTGAGGTCATTGAGTTTTTACATGGAGAGCTGGAGATCTGTTTCCTCAGGGTCTCCTGAAACACCGCACATACACTCAGGCCTTCCCCCAGAGCTCCACATCATCCTGGGAGCAGCTCAGTCCTTTGATGTCTGCTGATGTTATGCAGTGCAGCGTGATAAAATCTGTTGTGATTGTTCCTAATTGCAGTCCACCTTCTTGAGATTGTTTCCTGATATTCTCTGATCTGTGCTGTGCTCAAACTGTACTCAAAATTCTCATTTAAGCATCATTTGAGCATTTCTTACAATTGCAGCTATTAATGTGTTTATCATAAATCTGACATGCATATTTTTTTAACAGCTGAGCCTATTGGTTCATATTGTTCCTGGTAGTACTAAGTTGCATTGCCTTCTCATATAGTTAAGTAAGCTTCACCACAATTAATTAAAAAGCCAGTGGGTTTAGTGGCCCTCATGCACATTTTTATTTTGGAAAATTCTTGCAATGGACGAAAAAAAATGGTAGTTTTATAAGATGGTCAGCAGTGTCAGCATGACCTTTGCTTTGCACTGTTTATCTGTTGACTCTGAAGTCTGTCTCTCTTGACCTTATTAAGCAGATTCTGGGAAAGCTAGTGTCTCCTCCAACAGACTGTTAAGCAAGACAAAACAAGTTTGTATCTGTGCTTCAACCATTAAGGCTTGAGAAATATGCAAGCAGTGATGATGTGGCCGTCAGCTGGTCCATGAATCAGGGTTTTGCCGCACATCTTGAATCAGCAGCCGCAGCTACATTTGGTGCTATTTAGAGAAGCTAAAAGCAACAAACTGCCATAAACACACATAAACACATAAACTCTGGTATTGTTTTTGCGCTTGCTGGATCTCACACTCTCACATCTCTTACGGCACAGTCCACTGCGCTCCAACAGCATCTTCTGCTGTTGCATGTTTGTTAAGCTCAGTGCTGCTATGTTTGCGCGTCAGGCTTCCGTGTCTTCGTGGTGATTTACCCTATTGCTGACAGTTGATTTAGATGAAGATAAAAGGGGTCTTTTAACTCCCTTTCCCATTGCTCTTCTCAAATAGTCTCCTCCACCCAACTCCAAACCCGCCTCCCCGACAGCAGTGCATGCAACAAGTTGTAAAGAAGCTTTCACAGGATGCCACAACATGCATTCTTAAAGAATTCAGAATTACAGTTTTGTGGCTTTTAGTTCATTTTTGTTAGCTTTGAGGTCATTTATATGCTAGTGTTGTTCTAATACTTGACAGTTTTGAATTTTATTAGATAAACACAAATGTGCATTTTTGTTTCTTTTATGAAAATGGAACAAAAATATTAATGACTGACAATGGTGTTGTGTAATGAAATGTTTTTAGAATAACAATGAATAACAATGTCTCTCCCCCAATACACCTTGTCAGTATGTAGCAAGTAGCACATTTTGTGCCTGTTTTTAACTGTATATTATCAGTTGGTGGAGAGGAATCAGGGGATGCTGGTGAGATGCCTCTACTTCCGTCATCTGACATGCACCTGCACATGCCAATGCATTAAATGGTCAAGGTCGCATATTTGCCAAAAGCAGTGTGGAAAAACACTAAATGTTTGGTTCTGGCGCCACCGGTATATGTCCGTGCTTGCATTAGCATTCAGAGCGTGAGACGGAAGCTGTTAGCCAGGCGATGGAAACTTTACATACGATAGCAGTTTGTTAATGACGCTATTATTTGACTGGAGCTGAGGACAGTTTTAGCCTCTGGTGGCAGGCATGCATGTGCAATGAGAGGGGTGAAGAGCCTGGCATCAGAGGCTGCATTTATTGCTTCAACTATGTTACTTGCTTTGAGCCGTTGTAATTCCCACAATGGCCCCCTAAGGAGGACATGTGCCTTGCTGATCCTCTTTAAATTTACCCTATGCAAACAAATGTCAGTAGTGTCACTCTGTGTATATTTGTAGCTTTCCTTGTTGTCCTAGACTTCCTGTTTTCCTATGCCCAGCCCCCTAACCAGCATGACCCCAGACCAACGTCTCCCACAATCCCACCACCTTAACAGGTCTTGTTAACCCATCCCCCACAGACACTCTCCCTTATAGTGTGTGAAATTTGTAGTTCTGATGGAAGTTGAGGAATTTCACCCTTTGACCTCAGGGAGTGAGGAGGGGTGGAAGGAGGCTGTCCATTCTTAAAGCCCAGATCTGTTTCAGCCTAGTGAATTTTTCCAGCTAATTCATATTTTTCTTTTGGATTAGTGCTTCTCTTTATTCAGTGTCCATGTTTTGGATGTGTGAAGTTAGCAAAATGAGGAGTCATGGAAATGACTGTGTGGCTCAAAGCTGTGAGGGCAGTCACATTCCAGGTGGCACTTGAGGAATGTGACAAATGTTATATTTGTGCTTTCTAGAGGATTCCAGAGTCAGCATGGAGTAGAATTCCTGTGATTAGAATTAATTACCCAGTTTCTTAAATGGTAGGTTGCATATCTGTTTTGACTGTAATATGATTGGCATAGTTAGGATAGCAAATACATTGTCTGATTAATATATCAACAAATAGTGGGCATCCAATCAAACGCAGTATTTTGAAAAAAAATTGTGGAAACAAGCCGTAACGCCTATAAGTCAGATGCCAAAACAAACAGGTTGCATCCTCATTCTGTTATATAAGATAAACCTTTTAATTGATAATTGTTAAGACAATTTTTGTTTACGTTTGTTGCACGAGCATATTTGGTACTGTGTCAAGACACCATGTAATGTCCAATCCGTGTTCTGAAGCTTAAGACGTTGAGAAATACTGAACTAGGTCACTTAGACACTAAGTGACCTAGTTGACGACAATACCTTTCCCTTAGTGACTGACATTTAGGCTTCTGTCAGTGACCCACTGACTGGATATACACTGTACTGATTCTGACTGTAGACAGTAAAGCAGTGTTGTGTGTGAGCTGGAGATGAGGAGCAGAAACATGTTTAAGGTTTCTCAGGTTGTTTGCACAGAGAGTTGCCTGTGTTTTGGTGGTTTGCTGTTCTTTCCCTCAAATGACCCGACGAGGAATGGCAAGTAGGGTTCTGTTTAAGGGCTCTGTGTGCAGCGAGGAGGAAACCGTTATATTTGTTTAAAGTGAGCTACACTCTTTGAGAGCGCTCAGTCATGTGGGACAAAATCTGTCCCCTTATTTCCAACACCCACATCCCTCCACCTCATTCTCTGTCTTCCACTGGGCTGAATTTATCATAGTTCAGTTGGGGGTTGGGAGAGTCCTAAATGTTAAGATTTAGCCCTAAGTGTTGACTCATTCAACATTCCAGGACCATAAAATGTCTATACAAATCCGGTCTCTGGGGCAAAAGTGACCATTTCCGCTCTGAAAAGCCACCTTGTCTTGAGAATTTAAATACACAACTGCCATAGGTGTCATAGGTGCTTTAAAAAGAATTCATTTAAATATTCAAAGATTAATTTTAACTTTACTTTAATTATGACCTTTTCCTGAGGATTTCTTAGGATATATCACCTGACATAAATCCCAATCATACTAGAAGTTTTCGGTATTTTGGATTCATGCATTGCTTTCCCTCATACTGTCCCTGTAAGCTACAGCAAAAAACTGGAAATAAAGGGCAAAAATCTTGAAGCACAGCCATGGGTATGGAATGAGTCATTTTCATGTGTTTGTGGGATTTATGCTTTTTCCTCTCAGCTTGGTCTAAACACCAAGTTCAGTGAGCGAATGAAAAGCTCAGGAGAGCTTTCACCGTGAGCTGTGCGGTGAACTTCCTGTTTACATGCTGAGCTGCGTGGCGCATATTGGAGGTAGTTTAGACGTTGCTGTTTTGTCCTGTTTGTGGACAGACTGAGTCACTGTCAAGTCTAGACTGTCCCACTACAAGAGCCACTGTAGGAATCTTTACACTTCAGAATTCTTTAGATTTATGCTGATCCCCGTTATTAGCAATAATGTAGAAGAGTTTCTTCCTTTAAAGCAGCATTTATTTACGACCACGAGCACATTCTGTTATTAAGGACTTCTCTAAATGGTCATTGTAGGATGGTGGCGTCACAACTCTGTGATATTATAATTCAGTAGAGTCCACTGAGCAGGCAGACAAGCAGAGGGGCCTTTGCTGCACTGTGGGAAAGTGTTTCTGCAAGAGTAAGGCAGCATTTCCCTCCTCCCTGTCCTTCTGCACTAACAGCTACGTGGCAGTCGCGCATCGGTCAGGGACTTGGAATGAATTTTACTGCCTCCTGGATGGCTGCCTAGTCCACATCCAGATGGTTGGATAAGTTTTCTCTCTTTTTCTCACTTTGTCAGTGTCAGATTGCTGCTGAGTGATAGGAGACTGTTTTATTTGGCTTTTTGATGTCTTGATGAGTACCTGTCTCTCAGGGCTGTGCTAACTCTGCATGACAGTCTGACTTCTCATTGGTCTTCAAATCATATGAGATTTTTAGAGTATAACTTACTACTCTTGCTTTACCCTGGTGTTGTCTTCTCAAGGGGTGTAACAGTATTCAAAACCAAACTGAAATACAGTGGTACACCACCCATGGTGCTTACTGCTGTATTCGAAATGTTAAAAGTACTGATATATGCCCTCTAAAATATAATTTAAAGTTTTATATTGGAACCAACAAATAAAATTAGCAATATTCACTTTTTGTACGTATAAACAATAAAATAACACGTAACCTAGCACCATGTGGCTAGGTGATTCTCTAATGCAGGCTGAACACAATCTTAAACAAATCAAACATAAACCCAACAAAGTAAAGCCAGCGAATCATCCACTGGTGAAGTAGCTTTTTCCTGTTTACGGTCTCTGCCGTCATATTGTGAAGCAGGCTAATTATTATTATTAAGTTTAAAGTAAATGTTATTTAACATTGCTGGTGCCATGCCATGAACTCTGCCCCCACAGCAAACAGAACTAAACCGTTGTTCCAAAACCATGATATCAACTGAACCCTGGTTTGATGTATCATCACACCCCTTCGTTTCTTTAGTGGCTTTTACATGGTTTTGAAAATGGCTTTAAACTTGGCTTAACATGCTTTTGTTGTAACAGGAAGCTCGTACACAGTAAAACATGAACCATGAGACCACAGATATTAATACATTAGACAATTTTGTCAGGGGGTGACAGGCCAAGGTCTGTCACAGTTAACCGGATAAATATGGGAAAGTGGACAAACAGAGGTTTTAACTGAAATTACTTCAGTCAATGAAACCGTTCAAGATAGCTGTGTCGTGCTATTCACTGAGTTAGCATTAGAAAAACAGAACTGAATGCAAAGCTACATAATTGAACGCTAAAATGAAGTAGTTTTCTTCTTGTTGAGGTAAAGTTGCTGTAAATCACAAGTTTCCAGTTTGTTGGGTGAGGGGCCGCCATATGTCATTGACCAATCAGAAGTGTGGTAATGCGTTTTTCTGGAAAAATAATGAATGTTTATTGAGTTGGATTTATTTTTGATTAGCCATCACTTATATGCAACATAAAATACAGTGATTTGCTTCAGATACAGCATTGTATTGCTCTTGCGCATTCCACACCCCTTTTGTGTGGATGGAAAACAGACGAGCAAAGCTCGCTGACTTTCATATAGCATGTAAATTGCCCCATACTCTTTGGTAGTTGAGGAAACCTGAGCAATACATTTATAGATACATTTACCCATATATTTCTGTGACTATGTGTGCTGTAATGTTCCTTCATTAGAAACTGCAGCTACTTATCACCCCAGTGGTGAGGAGTCAGTTATATTCTCAAAGCCTTTCTTATTTCCCTGTAAAAGAATGATATTGTTCAGGGGCGTCCATTGCTTCATTTTTATATAATGGCTATAGGCCAGAGTTTTCCATAAAGGCAAGTTTCCACCTTTCTCATAAAGGCAAGTTGTCTGGCACACAAACTAACCATAATGTGGGTTAGTTTGGCTGAGCTCCATGGTGTGGCTCTTATGTGTGGACTGGACTTTTAGGAAGTTTAGGCTGACACAACGAAAATCTAGTGTCCTTTATCACTGGTGTGTGCTCTTTTAAACA
>JAZGTI010006628.1:2986-23052 GCA_036877585.1 Botia kubotai | reverse complement strand
GATGTTTGTGGTAATATTGTTTACTGCACACCAAAAGATCAGAAAGGTTTGTATGATCTAGTACGTTGTCAGGACACTTATGTTACAATTGACCATGTCCACTTGTTTTCTTAATGAAATAATGTACACAATAATAAAGATTGTCATTATTTACTTTCCATCCAAACATATATACTATATTATATACATATCCTGTATACATGTACTGTATACATATACTGTATACATACACTGTGTACATATACTGTATACATACACTGTATACATGTACTGTATACATATACTGTATACATATCCTGTATACATATCCTGTATACATGTACTGTATACATGTACTGTATACATATCCTGTATACAGAACTATATTTGTTGTGTGGAACACAAAAGGAATGTCTGTCAGTAATCTTGGGCATCATCACACACTTGTGTCTGATTGTTTTAGCATCAGACTGCACCCGCAGCATCACGGATGATGTCTGATCATGACACATACAGCATTGAGACTTTGAGATTTTTCACATGTAGAAACGCAGACATTTCTGGCAAGCACCAAGATCTCAGTTGTCCATACGGAACGTAAATATTAATCAATCTAACGTGTGGAAAACTGGAATCTGTTGTCTTATTTCTTCTGTGTTTGTATAAAGATTGATGAGACCATCTCATGTTGCTTAAATGGGCTGATGACGAAAGGCAGGAAGCACTTTGTGTTTCCTGTAGCGCTCCGTCTTTCTCCCTCCTCATTCTCCAGGAGTTTTATTCCTCATGATGAGATGAAATGAGTCGAGTGGCCCAAAGCAATCAGCGCTCAGTCACAGCACAGCCTCTGTGAAGCGCCACTCGCTCCCTCCACGAGTCCACTGGTGGGGAAGAAACATGACCTGCTGTGTCCACAGGTGGGCAGAGGTCACTTAGATGGCACAGGGGATTGTGGGAAGGAACGATCTAGAGAGAGTAGCACTTGGTTAGCGCTAGCTGGTGATGTTATTGCTGCATGAATTGAAAATATCGCTGTTGTTTTGCCAGCAACCACAATCACACGGGCCAAATGACTCATTTCGGACAAACACTGGAGTTGTGTGATCCACTTTGAATCGACATCTCTGCGTTATCGAGTCATTTTGACCCCCGCTGCATGTAAGTCACACAGGGCAACAGTTTGACACTTAGCATGGAAATAAGACTTTCAGAGTTAGAGGGTTTTTTCAAGTGCTTGAAGATGAATAAAACATGAACATTTTACATTCATTCATTTAGTAGACACTTTTCTCTGGCAAACACGCAAAGAATCTAAAATAATTTAATCTGAGGCGGCAGTAAATTCAGTCATGTTTCAGGAGAATTTTCATGAAAATGACTTTAAATGCACATCGTCTTGTTTTCTGACAGATTTCTGATTGTGTTCAGGGAATGCTAGGGTTCAAAACACACAGGAAGGGTAATCCAGTGAATGCAGGACAGCTAAAGCCTGTGACACTGTACTGATGTACTCCTGGTTTCCTGTTTGTATCTTCTAAACATCTGTCTTTCCATCAGTTGTGTGTGTGTAGCTGTTGGTGGGTACAACACCTGCAGAGAAAACTGTGTTTGAGCTGTCTAACAGAAACTTCTCTTAGAAAAGACTCTCAGAGAACTTTAGGATAATGTTCTGAGAATGTTCCCTGGGTAACTTCATTCCCGTACTTGCGTTTGTGTGTTTGCATCCGTACCAACACACTAGCAACACAAGCTTAGCATTGTGACTGGAGGAGGGAGATGGGAACTGAGTGATTTGCAGGCTGAACAGGCTGAGATTTTCCCTGCAGTGAAATTCAGTCAGTGAGTCTGAGGCTTTAGAGCAGGTCCGTACGGCAGGATCACTTCCTGTGATTGCTGTTTGAGTCTGGCGTAAACGTTCCTTTCTCCAGACTCCTTAGTGTCTGTTACATTCTGTACCGTAATATACGTTTATATTGTATATGTTTGTTGCTTTGTTTTGTTGTGGGTTTTATGTTTAGTTTAAAAAACACTTAAGAACTTGTGTAGCAGTTTTGACAAGTTTGACAATATTTTTTAATGAAGACTCCAAAAAATCTGTTTAATCTCACATTAAGGTGGCTGCCATTTTGAGGTCACATGACCAGCTGAATCCCAGCTGACAGAGAATGTTTTCAGAACGTTGGCTAAACCATTTAGATTGTGAGATAGTGTTTATCTCAGTGTTGTCTTGTACAGCAAATTCAAAAGAGGTCAGTCAACATATTTGGTTTGCCAAATGTATCTCAGACTCAATGTACTGCATAAGCCTCTTACCTCATCAGCTGTGTGTAAATGAGTGAAAATGAGTGTTAAGACCAGACGTCATGATGTCAGACTGGAACATGATGTGAAATCTGAAATCTGATCTCTCTCCACACACACACACACACATTTACTTATCTAAGTAGATAGTTCATCCAAAAACGAACATTTTTCCATCATTTACTCACCCTTATGTCATTTCAACACTTATATGTGTGTATTTGTATATTTGTATACACACCTAGTATATATAAAGTAACGTATGTTAAGCAATATATGTTTAAAGATAACCCCCCAGTTTGATCATGGCTTATACAGCGAGGTGTTAAACCACACAACGGATGTGAAGACAGAATGTCTGTGATGATAAGCAGTCTGTTCCTGAGAGGGCAAACACACACCAAAAATGACTCAAAGGCAACATGGTTCATAACTGTTTAATTTTGCTAGGCAAACTACACATATGGTTTGCATGATTTCTGTATATGTCTTCATGCAAGCATTGTTGTGTTAGTTTTGTTGTCATGATAAAACAAACAATAATACATTCAGGAAAACTGACCCAAAACTATTGATGACTCATCCTGCACGTCACATATTTTTGTCCAATTAGCTACTTTCTAAAATTATTATGTCCCTCCCCCGACTAGCATGTAGCAAATCATGGTTCACGGCTGTGACATAACTAAAGCTGATTGGATAACTGTAAGAAATGGAACAGCCCAATATTTCTAAAACTTTTAATAGGAAATTATGTTTTTTACTCATGAGGAAATGAGGCAAATACTCATCAAACTGGATTAATGCCTTTAATTATTTTTTTAATTTTTTTTCCAAAGCCAAGAGCAGCAGTGGCACTAACTAATGAAAATATTATGTCATCACCCTCATTAGAGAACATTGAGAATCTGGCATCAAACTGAGGCTGGCAGGGGGTGTGGCACAGATGGATCTTCCATCTGGTGTGCCTGGCGTCCGGTTGGCACCGCCTGTCATACTGCACAGTATCCCTGTACCCCAGTCTCACCTCTCACAGCACATGTTCTGCAGCACAGAATAACTGCGTCTGCAGGTACTGAAGCAATGCAACGTGAATTATTGTTTCAGGTGGAACTAAAAGCTTTATGTTGTCATAATGGTCACCATGGGCCGACTAATGAACTAGTCATCCAAAAACTGTGAACTGTTTTATTCAGTGTGGATATTTTTGGCACTGGTGCTTCAAACAGTGTGTATCTTGTGCTGTTTTTTGTTTATAAATAGCCTGTCAAGTAAAAAACAGTCCCTCTTTTAAAAATGCGTCCCAAGACTTTTGAATTATGTTCTATTTTTTTCCGTCCGTCTTGCAGGTTTTAATGCAAGAACGTGTCTTACATTGGCATTTATACATTTGGCAGACGCTTTCATCCAAAGCGACTTACAGTTCATTCAAGTTATACATTTTATCAATATATGTGCTCCCTGGGAATCGAACCCACAACCTTTGCGTTGCTAGCGCAATGCTCTACCAACTGAGCTACAGGAGGTTTTATGTAAGTACCCTTAAGAATCGTGTCCAGTCATGGTGCGGGTTTTAAATCAGATACCTTATTTAACTAGTCAGTTTTAAAAATATGTAGTTTTCATGTATAAGCTTTGATGTAGAAATATTAGCTCTAGTTTGGCTGTTTCAGAGGGATGTCAGGAATTGTTGTCAGTATGTTGTGTTAAAGCAGACAGTAAAAAAAGTGTTTATGTTGCTTTTGAACAAGTGCAACTAGAAATTGTGCAAAAACAGCATCTGGAAACATTTAGTCAGGAATGAAAGATCATCTGTATAGTGTGGAAATACTGAGTGCGTCCCGTAAATAGTGTTTGTTTTGAGGTTGTACACACACTCGTGTGTTTTCTTGTGCTGATAGGTTGTCGACTGATATTATTCAGCAAAACAGCGTGGAGCTCAGAGGTGTGCAGGTGGAGAGTCAGTTGTTCCTCAGACCTCACGAAGTTCATGAGGCTGCCGACCTGATTTACATCTGAGGTCATCTGCGACATCAGTGTGATATCGTGTTTCAGGGTTCTGTGCTGCGTTTGTTCTTACAGCAGTTCTTTACCATTTAAACTCATCCACGTTAAGAAGGTAACTCCACAAGTCACCTGCAATTTCATGTTTCAAACAGAGATGGCGGTAGAGAGGCAAAAGTTACAGATTGCCGCTTAAAATGAGATCCATACAAATAACAGAGCATTACCGTTCCAGAATAATATAAATATATCCCACATCCAGAAATATGCATCTATAACCAGAGCACCAAAATGATTTGAGTTCATCTTTTTGTTTGTTTAGCTTTGTAGTAACTACATTATTGCACACGCACACACAAAACACACACACACACGAAACACACACACACACACATGAAACACAGCACAGAGGGAATTTTGAATAACTGCCTCCCGTGATTCACACGGTTGTTTTGCGTATCAGACAGGTGTGATGGCACATTTTTCCAGACGTCTGACACTCTGAAAATAAATCTCGCAGTCCCCGAGCACAATTATGAAGGAGAGTGTGTTTAAATTTAGCTGTGGAAACGTTGATTAGCAGGAGTGCAGGGAAACGCGGTGAACGGGTGTGAGGCTGTTGTCGCCGTTGACAACACATTCTCTGACGGCTGTGAGCAGAGTGACGGAGGTGGCTGTTTGTATTTGAGTGAGAAGTGCGGGTCAGCCTCATCAGCTCAGATTGTAGATGTGGGTGTGAACGTGGGTCTCTCTCTATCTCTCTCTCTCTCTCACAGTTGCACAGGGACAGTGTGGCGTGGTTTGTAGACGACACAATATTTCCCTTCTCTGTGCATGTGTGTTTTTGTGAATGCATGAGTGGGTGAAGGTGTTAAATGGAAACTGTTTCGCTGCTCAGATTGAGATGTTTTGCTCTCTCTCTTCTTCCTTCCTCTAAACCTTAAAATCTGGATGGAAACACCAGATTTAGACTTTTGTTCATCTGTGTAAAGAGTGAGGCGAGGGTCACTCGAGTGTGTCATGACTGACTCATTTCTTCTTAAGGGAAGAAGGTTATCAGAGTCAGTCTCTAGAAGTACACGCAGCTTTGACTCATTCAAACACAAATAGTGTTGAAAAATATATTTCTCTTATATATATTACATTACGTATTCGCTGGCTTTCACTATGACAGTATTCCTGGTCAGCTGCAGCAGGATAACCTCAATATGCTTTTTGATTCATGCTTTTTCTAGAACTTGATCGTTCCAAAACACCTGACCTTTTGACCCTTTCATTTGCTCTGAATTTTCAAAATAACATTTTTCATGTTTGTGTTCCTTACTGAAAACATTAGGGAAACGTTCTTGCGACCTAAAATTGTTAGCAGGGTAGACAGCACACATTGATCTACAAGCGTAACAGTTTGTACGAGGTTTGTTCACTCCTCTCTCTCTCTCTCTTTTAGGCCTGGATCTGCGCCTGAGTCTTCCTCACCTGTCAGCCATGGACTAGAAGAGAAGAGTGTGTGAGGAGTTTTGGACACAGTCATGGTGGTGAGGTGGCTCATCTCTCACTGAGAACACAGAAAGTAAGATGTTCTTCCTCGCTGTGTCTGTTAAATTGTTATTTGGCTGTTTTCAGAGGAACAAGACAAGTTCCACACGGCACAACAGCTCCTCTGAATCATGAAAACATTACCAGAATTACACAGTTCTGATGTGGCTGACCCAGACACACCGTTACGCTGCCAGACAACATCAGCTGTTCGTTTTAAACATTAACTGCGACAGGTCGTTTTGTGCGTTTGTCATTCCATGACAAGAAAACCATGTTGGAATAACTAGCAAGAATCATTCCTGAGATCAGACGGTCCTCATATCACTTGATTATGTGATTAATCTGTGATTACATGTGATCAGAAAGTGCTTCTAATGGTCACTAACAGCTTGAACTGCTGATCATTCCTCGTTTTACGCTCCCTCTCTTTCAGTCTCTCTCGGTTTGTTGTATTTGTTTGTTGCGTGTTGTGATTTGTATTGATTTGTATTGTATTTGATGTTTATGCAGATGAGCGCGTGAAGCTGCAGGGCAGGCAGCGCAGCCGCATGTTTCGATGACTCTGGACATGGATGCGGTCCTGTCAGACTTTGTTCGGTCCACAGGGGCAGAACCGGGTCTGGCACGCGACCTGCTGGAGGGTAAGACCCACAGGCGCCTGGCCGTGGCTTGACACAATACATTCTGTGATTATTGTATGTAAACATTTTTTGTGGCGTATATATATATATATATATAGTGTGTAACTGAGTGGTGTAATTTGATTTGAAAACAAACGATGTATGATATAGGATTTATGAAATCTTGTGATTTTAATAGCATAAGCTGTGTTGATTGTGGTGAGTTTGCTTCAAACTAATCAATAATTACAGAAATACAGTGTTATACGAGCTGTGTACAATAAATAATGCAGCACTGCACTGTTGAAAGAGGAAATATGTCTCTATTGTGTGAATCTCATAACATTTAATCACACACTTATAATCTCACTTAAGCTGTTTTATGTCAAAATGTCATGAAGTAATTAATTGTAAAGTTAATTGGCTGTTTTTTGTTGTCGTTCTTTTAAGATGTGTTGATATGTTAATGCTGATGCTGTTTGCGTGTGCCTCACTGGACTCCAGGTTAATCTTGAGGAAGAGAAGTCTTTGTGTTTGTGGTGTCCACACAGCTGGATTTGATGCTTTCCTGCTTGTGTTGGGATTTACGGTTGAGTCGAGCACAAAACGCCACGTCAGATCTACTGTGGCCGTGTGTTTTTGCTTATTGTGCTATACAGTGTTTTCCAACAAGCAGTAATGTAACTCATACATGCACGATTTGGGAGATGCGTGGAACTATTATGATGAGAGAGAGAGAGAGATGACAGAGGTCAACTCGGCCAGCTGTCTGAAGCATCCCATATGTATGTGTGTTTGTTGCAGGTAAAAACTGGGACCTGAGCGCTGCTCTGAACGACTATGAGCAGCTGCGGCAGGTCCACACTGCCAACCTGCCCCACGTCTTCAACGAGGGCCGTTACTACAAGCAGACGGAGCGCAGCAGCACCCCGCAGCACGTCAGCAAGCCCCAACAATGCCTGCAGAAACAAGAGGACAACAGTCAGGGTGGGTTAATACTTTCTCCTATTCCAGCTTCTTTATATGCAGCGATGGCTGTAACTAAACTGTCTGTTTGTATGAGCTTTCTGACCAACCTGAGACACCAGCATTCAGTGCCTCAGCCAATCGTGCTATTGTAGGGCGGAGCTATCCATGTTTGACCAATGGGAGATGGAGGGAGTGTTTGGGGAAACAACAAATGACATTTTGATGCATTGTTTTCTTTTGAAACAAGCATGAATCAGTTGTGCACAAAACAGATCAGAGACATTTATTTGGTCAAGTATAGCTGCACTTAAATAATCCCCTTCTCTCTTTCTCTCTGTTCTTCCAGAGAAGCGTCTGTCTCGCGGGATCTCGCACGCCAGTTCTGCCATCATGTCTCTGGCTCGCCTGCAGGTGTCGGGGGATTGTGTCCGGGAGCAGTTTCCTCTGGAGATGCCCATCTACACATTCCAGCTGCCCGACCTGAGCGTCTACAGCGAAGACTTCCGCAGCTTCATCGAGCGCGACCTCATCGAACAGTCCACCATGCTGGCCCTGGAGCAGGCTGGTGAGACCAAAACTGCTGTTCTCGGATCAGTACCAGAGTGAATCCAACTGCCAGTCCTTTATTACAGCGATGATCAGAGCAGATTTACGATAAGTACTACAGTCAGCTTAGATTGCGTAAAACAGACTATAACATAGGCCGAAGGCAAAAGTAATCCCAGATCTTGGATCAACAACAAAACCGAGCGGACATCTCGGATAAGCACAGACCCACACTTATGAAGAACATAACTCATGCTAACACCAAGCTTTCAGGTTTAAAGCTGAGATATCATCATGAACATCTGCGTTTGTTTCCTGAGAGATTCATATCTGATCCTACATGCTACATGTGCTTAAGACAGTTCTTAGCTAATGTTATTCTTAAGTTGTTAGTGAAATGTTTTGAAAACATTAAATATATTTTAAATAACGTTCTGATAATCAAGCAATAATGTTAAGGCAACATCTAAAAAATTGAAGTTTTGAATGTTCTTAGAACTGTGTTTGAGTAGGTGTAGCGCGACAGCACTGTAGCTGCTTGCAACGCCAAAGTCATGGGTTCAATTCCCAGGGAACACACGTGCTAACAAGAAAAATGTGATTATTCTGTAGGTCGTTTGAACTGGTGGTCCACTACATGCAGCAGCTGTAAGAAGCTACTTCCGCTCGCCACAACCGGAGATGGAAACTGTCTTCTGCACGCAGCCTCTTTGGGTAAGCGGCAATCAGTGATTGGTCAAGAAGTTGTGATGTGCAGGTCACATGTGTATGTGTCTTGGAGGGGGTGTGGCTTTTGGAGGCAGGATCTTAAGCTTACTTATTGCTAGCCTCTCAGAAACTGGATTTGAGGTGTAATGTGTTTGGCTAAATGTGCGTTTCAGGAATGTGGGGCTTCCATGACAGAGATCTGGTGTTGAGGAAGAGTCTGTATGCTATGATGAAGAACGGGGCCGAGAGAGAAGCTCTGAAGAGAAGATGGAGGTGGCAACAGACCCAACAGAACAAAGAGGTCAGAAACTACCAGCATCTGAGAAATCCCTCACCTACACCACAGCACTGTAGAGTGCTTCATTCTGATTGGCTGACTGATGTTCTGAGGTGTTTCTGATTGGCTAACAGACATTCTAAGGTGTGCTGGTATTTAATAGCTCTGATTATCTTATGTCTATGTAAACCAGTTTCTTGACGGCCTGTTACACAAAACTCAAATCCTATCAATAAGAAGTAAGAACTGCCTCATTTTCAGAGCAAAATGCTGAATGTCACTATAAACTGTCATTCTATAGAAAACCCTGCATGAGGATTCAAAACACCAAATGATTTCTAGCGAAAAGTAAGTCGTACAGGTTTGGAATGATACGAGAGCGAGTGAATGACAACGTTACAATTTGTAAGTGAATTATTCCTTCAAAGTCATTTCAGATGAGCAGGTGTGAGGCGTCGGGAATGAAGCGTAAATGTTTGTGCGCACAAGTGTGTGGGTGTGTGTCCTATAGATCATATGCATACTGATACACCCTCTCTCTCTGTCTCTCTCTCTGTCTCTCTCTCTCTCTCTGCAGTCGGGGCTGGTGTACACTGAGGACGAGTGGGAGAGAGAGTGGAATGAATTACTGAAGCTAGCCTCCAGTGAGCCACGCACACACCTTAACAAGAACGGCAACTCCAGTGGAGGGTAACACACACACACACACACACACACACATACAGAAACACTGTTACGTGGTATTATGTCACTCTCACTTGTCTTTTCATGTCCACCTACTCTGTACATGTTAAAACACAGTGTGTACATGAATGGTTTATGTTTGCTGTTAATACAAACCCACCCACCCTATGGAAAAAATGAGTTATCTCAGTTTCTCCATCACAACAAAGTGGCTTCACTTTAACCCTAAACCTAACCTTAACCTAAATACAGCCTTAACCCTAAACCCAGGGCTTACATTTAAATGTGTGACACTGCCACCTGGTGGCCGTACCAGTTGAGTTACATTAGATTTGACCTGCAGTCTGAAGACGTTAAAGAGGTAGTTTACCCAAAACATTTTCCATTATTTACTCACAAACACGTCATTCAAAACCTGTATGAGTTGTTTCCTCAGTGGAAGAGAGATGACTTTTGCATTGTGTGTGTGTGTGTGTGTTAAAGAGTGGATCATTCAGAAGAACCGGTTTATGAAAGCTTGGAGGAGTTTCATGTGTTTGTTCTGGCCCATGTTCTGAGGAGACCTATAGTGGTGATAGCAGACACCATGCTCAGAGACTCGGGAGGTGAAGGTAAGAGTCTACTGGAACCATAGTCACAATCCCAGCTGTCAGTTGTGCAGTTCACTGTCCAGACCACTAGAGGTCACTACCAACTGCTCTTGTTAAAGCTTATTAAAATATGTGATGATACAGCTACCCAGCTAACAGAGAATGTTCTCAGAACATTGGCAAAAGTTCTCTTAAAATGATCAAAAAAGCTCTGTTAGTAATTTTAGTAGAACACTTCCTTAACGTTATATAGCTATACGTTCAAAAACGTTAGTGTTTTAGAAATGTTACAGAATTATAAAATGTTTAAATAATGATCTTATAACCAAGCAATGATGTTAATACATACGTCTAAAAACTATGTTTTGAATGTTCCTAGAACATTCAAAATAAGCTTTTTAATGTTTTTGATACTTGCAGAAACCTTCTTGCAACCTAAAATTGTTGTCCGGGTATGAGTGACTGTAATGACAGAGATTAAAGATTTAGTTCCACTAAGGCTGAAGTAATATTAAATTAAGTCTTATAGATTATGTTCCAGAGTGGATGACTAGAAATTAAATTGTAAAGACTGTCACTGCATTACAACCGTTTCTGTGGTTACGCTGTAGCTTTTGCCCCCATTCCCTTTGGAGGGCTGTATCTGCCTCTGGAGGTGCCCCCGAACCGCTGTCACTGTTCCCCGCTGGTACTGGCTTACGACCAGGCCCACTTCTCCGCCCTGGTGTCCATGGAGCAGAGAGACCAGCAGAGAGAGCAAGGTATCCACCACTGCATCAACCAATCACAGCAGACCGTGACACAACAATCAGCCGGTGCTGATTGGCTGATTCCCAGCAAATGGAATACTAGCATGCTAGCTATTGTTATATCATCACATAAATCAGTAATGCAGACATGAAATCTATGTACCTCTGATCAATCATTAAAGACACATAAAAATGCAGTTAAAATTACGCTGTAATATAATGTTTGACCTACAGTAACTCTCACAGGGAGCTGGTCTTCCAGTGCAACATTATCAGTCTGTCTGAAACTGTTTCTGTTCTTGACTTTTCTGTTGTGGATTTATTCATGCAGAGTCGTGCAAATTTAGGAGCATCTGTTGCACAATTTTGTGTGGAAGTGACGATTGATGTGTTGCTAAGGGGTTGTTAGGGTGCACCAGGTGGTGTATACTGTAGGTGGCCACCAGGCATGTTCTGTCTTTTCCCTCTGCAGTGATTTCAGTTTGAGTATCGGGTGGAACAACAGGCTGTTGTGGTTGAGGGCTGAATGGCAGAGCTGTTTATGTGGACAAGGATCAACACATGCTAAACATCTCTCTCTCTCTCTCTCTCTCTCTCCCCAACCTCTGTTTTTCACTGACACACTGATGCTGTCAGTACAGTACAGGCTGTTCTCCTCACACACGCGCTGCTTATCTGTCTGAGGCACAAACAGTCAGATTTTAAGACCTTTGGACGTACAGACCGTCACCATAAATCCAGTACTTAGAATACTGCACTGTTCCTGTAGAGAAGAACCATCACAAAGCGAGAACTCTTTTATATCTGAACACACCAGTGATGATAAACGGAGAGCAAATGGAGATTTTTGGCTTAGGTTTATTTTTTAAGATTGTTCTCCACAGAAAGACCCCAGAAATGTCTCGCATGCCCCAGTTTTCAGAGAACAGATAACAAATTCAAGATTTCAGTTTTCTGAATTTTTTTTTAGTTTTCTGGTTTTAGGTTAAATTTTATATAAATGACATTAATATATGATATGTAAGCATTTTGAAATGAGTTGATTTGTGATATTACATTTGTGTGAGTGATGTTTTCGTAAGAGGACGATGACTTAAGTCTTCAGACCACTAGATGGCATAATTTATTTCTGTTTACCTCAGGAAAGCTCCTAGCATAGCCGCGCTGACCCCATTAGCATGAGGTTGGTATGAAGCAGTTGGTTGACAGATTACGACCTTCTTCTGTAGTCACGATTCTACAGAATTTGACTGACTCACTCCTGTGGAAATAAACATCAACAGAAGGCTTGTATGGAGTGTGTCCACCTTGTCATTTAGTAAGTGTTTCATCTGTACCAGAAATTTGGGAGGAATTTTGTGATGAGGAGATGCTGTGAGAAATACACACTGTAGAGGAGTGGTCCTCTCGCGCGGTTTGACAGATTTTGGCAAGTTTGCAAACTTCTGGAGTCCCCAAAGAACAGCTAAGTAAACCCCCCCCCCCACAGATTTGTTTCAGATGTGTTTTAACATTCATGAATCTTCTGTCCTCTCTCTTTCTAAAGCTAATGTTCACATTAACATTTTTACATGTGTGTGTGTGTGTGTGTGTGTGTGTGTGTGTTCAGGTGCCAGGGGTTTCCCGAACACAGAGTCTGTGTGTGTGTGTGTGTGTGTGTGTTTGTGTGTATGTTAGCACTTGTTTTTGTAAAAGAACAATGTTTTCTCTATTTACTCTTTTAAATGTGATATGCACATTTTTTAAAGCAAGAACGCATATTTTTAGAGTTAGAATGTTCTTTTGATGTCTGCTGCAGGTGCACTCAATGGTTTCCTGTGACATGCCTGAATTACTTTAATGTACCTGAATTTCTTCTGTGGTTACACTAGTCAACCAATAGGAAGCATGCACTCTTATTCTGAGACTGTTTTTTGGCATTTGACAGCCAGCTTTTAAAGTTTCATCTAAAGAAGATCACAAACTCATGATCAGCAGTTGATGTTAATCTCTGTTCACAGTCTGATCATGTTCCTTACGATACGTCTGTGCGTTTATACAGACGCGTTTTACGCTGTAACCTCTGGATTACGACCTAAAGTTTACGATCACGTCAGAAAACGTTGTGATTCCATTGATGGCGTAATAAAAACAGAGGAAAAACGCAAGAACAAAATGTGTGAAGTACTCTGTGTTTTATTTCTAGTGTGTAGTCATGCTCTGCTTTGTTTATGCACACTAAGTATTTCAGTTATAACAGGTAGAAGGTGCCTGCGTACCCAGTTTCACTCACAACCTCCATTTCCTGTCTCACTCTCTCGCTCGTCCCCCCCGTCCCCCCCAACAAACACCTCCGAAATCTCTGATTTGGCGTCCATCGTTCCTTGAGAGTCCTTGTTGACATCATGCTGTTGACATCATGCTTCTGTGTGTATGCAGCTGAGTGGGGACAGAGCTCTGTGACTGCCAGAGAGGATATGAAATACATTATACTCCAGTCCCTCAGGGCAGAACTGGCAGTGGTGCTGTTTGGGCCTGAATCCCGCCCAGATGGCAACAACAGCACGAGCTGAAGCGTGGAGCATGCATGAGTCCACGAGAGCGTGTTAGCCGGGCCAGTGAGGGGATGTAGGAGTCAGGACACAACCCACATCGCTGTAATGCTGACCGTCTGACCCTGCTGTGCTGGAAAGTGGATCTGGTGTGGGAGGCGGGGCCAGAGCACAATTGTGTATTTGTTGGTTAGCGTCATGTATGTGCGTGAGTCTGCGTGTGTGTGTGTCTGCTCTGAATTTAAAATTCCACCTACTGTCCTCTCTGTTTGGACCCCGGATAGTTTTTGTCTTCTGGTGCGACCCACAAAACACTCTGTAAGGCGGTTTCCATTGTAACTGTGGTTGCTTAGGCAGCCATTTGCAAATCCGTGGAAAAACAACATGATGGTTGGGGTAGATGATTTTTGCAAGATTAGATTTCCAGTCAAAAAACACATTTTCTTGGTCTTAATACAAATACAAAATACAATACAAAATGTGTACTTAATTAAAAAAACAAAATAAGTAAGAAGTTAGAAAGATTTTGAATGGTACGAATGTTTATTAGACCAGCTGGGCAATTTTGGCTCTTGAAGTTGCCACGATTGTGAATTAAAAGACGCGGGTGGGAATCGTGCGCCCATTGAACATTCGACAAGGAGGAAGTGTGTTTCTGTCTGGAAGACTTTTCCTCCAGAACTGAATCGCTCCGTCAGCCCACGTTTGCTTTTCCTTTTCGCTCCGTCTTCAGCGGTGTTCTGAGAGGACCAGTGAGGTGTTGTGACAAACAGACTGACAGGACGGAAAAAACAGGAAGTTGCATGTTTGGGTGGAAGGTTGTTCTTTTATTTGACAAAACAGGGCCGCACCCAGGAGGTGTCAGAAATGCTTGATCTTGTATGGCTAGCGTAGCCCTTGATCAATGTTGAAATATCTTTCCTGTCAGATGGGTGTTGATACAAATACAAAGGAAAATACAAAGTTTTGCAGAAATAAGAGATCTTTACCTCATTATACAGAAATAAGAGATCTTTACCTCATTATACAGAAATAAGACATCTTTACCACATTATACAGAAATAAGAGATATTTACCTCGTTATACAGAAATAAGAGATCTTTACCTCATTATACAGAAATAAGACATCTTTACCTCATTATACAGAAATAAGAGATCTTTACCTCGTTATACAGAGCACGTCACTTTGTAGTCATACCTTTTGCGAAGGAAGAGCAATGTTATTTTTCAACTTTTTATATATAGTTTAAAAGGTAGTATTTACTATTTTACTACAAATGAAATAAATCGTTCACCCAAAAACGGTTTCCATCATGTCCTCACCCTCATGTCATTCTGTATGACTTTTGTTTTCCTGTGGAACACAAAAGATGATATTTGAGAGAAGTGTCTCGGTGGTTTTGTGTCAATGTGGAAGTCAATGTGTGCCACTTCAAAAGATCTTCTTTTGTATCCAAATCCCTGGTGTTCTTTTTGTCCCTCTCCTCTAGCCGTAATCCCGCTGACAGACTCGGAGCACCGGCTGTTAGCGCTGCACTTTGTGGTGGATCCGGGGCGAGATTGGGATTGGGAGAGAGATGACAATGACAGCGGCAAACTGGCAAGGTAAGAACGCCGTCTTTCACTCTCAATTCTGGACCCCAGCAGAACGACAAGATGAGCGAAATGCTTATCCCTATCTTAGGGATAAGCTAAGGGATAAGCTTATTCCCTATCTTATCATTTGTTCTGAAAAGAACAAATGATTTTATTTAAAAATGAAAGATGTTTGACAATGTTTTCTTCTCTTTCTAGTCTTATTCTGTCTCTGGAAGCTAAATTAAATCTTCTGCACAACTACATGAATGTAACATGGATCCGAATTCCATCTGAAACAAGGGTGAGTGGTCGCCCTCTGATGTGCCTGTACCCTGGTTCTGTCCAATAGCGTTTAACAAACAATGCTGTATTAAGTAATTCACCTATGATGATCTGTGTCTTACAGGCTCCTTTGGCTCAGCCCGAATCGCCCACTGCCTCCGCGGGCGAGGACGTACAGTCTTTGGCAGATTCCATGGATTCGGACCGAGAATCTGTTTGCAGTAACTCCAACATCAACAGTGGTAAGTCAAATAGGGAGAAGGACAAGGATAAGCAGCGAAAAGACAAGGACAAAACTCGGGCAGACTCGGTGGCAAATAAGTTGGGCAGCTTCAGCAAGACTTTGGGCATCAAACTTAAGAAGAACATGGGTGGTTTAGGAGGACTTGTCCATGGTAAGATCAACAAGTCCACCTCGACAAACGGACGACCAGTAGAAAACGGAGACCCAAAACCTAAGAAAAAAGACTCTAAAATGCGAAAAGGGAGCAAGGAGGAGTCAGGACAATCGGCCAGTACCTCCTCCTCTGAGAAGGCAACCAGTCCTTCTCCTACAGATCACGCATCTAGTGACTCACCTGTGGAGAGAGAATCCGGATCGGGCAAAAGCTCAAGTGACCGCACACTGGACAGCTGGAAGTACAGCACAGACGTCAAACTAAGCCTGAACATTCTTCGGGCAGCCATGCAGGGTGAGCGCAAGTTTATCTTCGCTGGATTGCTGCTCACCAGCCACCGTCACCAGTTCCACGAGGAGATGATCAGCTTTTATCTGAGCAGCGCCCAGGAACGCTTCAGTGCCGAGCAGGAACAGAAGAGGAAAGCTGAGGCTGAGAAGAACCCACAGACCAATGGTGTAGCACTAAAGAAGCCACAGCAGGAGAGCGTTTTTCAAAAGGAGCGTTCGGATAGCAGCTCTCCACCTGAGAGCTGCTCACCCGTGTTGCCCTCCAGCCACAATTCCACACAGGCAGTGAAGGTCCAAGAAAGAGGAAATCCAAAGCTTGCTGCTTCTCCTATCCCAATACCCATCCCAGCATCCATTCCAGGATCCTCAATGTCCCCCGTCCCTTTCTCCTCTCCTAGTACCGGTGCTAAGCGGCCCAAACAAGCCCCAGTTTCAGCCCACTATAGCCATACGCCACCTATCCAGCGGCACAGTGTCATCCATTTAAGAGATGTCAACACGCAGTCATCCAGCTACCAGGATGAGTCCTACAAGCCGTTGGTGGGAACGCTCAAAACTTGTGCCACCTACCCTCAGCAAAACCGCTCACTGTCTTCTCAAAGCTACAGCCCAGCCCGCATGTCTGGGATTCGTACCTTTAATGCTGTCGACACCTTCCCCTACAACATGCCCGGGGAACACAAGTCCCACACCTACACCAACGGCTTCAACACCGACATCCGGGACTGTCTGGAGTTTGCGGATGAGGACCCGACGCCCCACAGTCGGCCCCACAACTTGCCCCAGGGCAGTCTGGGGCAAGTCAGAACCAAAGGGCCGAGTGCTGTTTGTCCAATGTACTGCTTCCAGCAGAAGCGTTGCAAAAGAGACAACTGTACCTTCTACGGTCGACCTGAGACTGAGAACTTCTGCTCCTACTGTTACAGAGAGGAGCTGAAACGTAGGGAACGAGAGGTGAAGAAGGTGCATCGGCCAGGATAGCCCGGACACGCGCACGTGTACATCCTCCACAGATGTGCGTGAAAAGAACCGCGTTACACCACCAACGTTTTGCACTTTGCAAGTGATACAAAGAACTAGCGTAACATTTTCCTACTGTGTTTATGATCGGCCTCCTTGTTACTTTATTCTCAATAGCCAGTGAGCACTGCGTAAAAATGACAGGAAGTGCAACCCGAATCAGTTTACAGCTTTGGCCAGAGGTTGTGTTTGTCTTACATCCAAATGAATTGAATCTTTTACTTGTTCTAGAGTAAAAGTCTGCGTGTGTTTTGCTCAGTCCGTGTTCAAGTTAAAGCTTATGTTGGTCTGTAAAGGACCTGCGCAGTCATCACAGGGAGCTTTTATTACAATGCAATACTTCACAGCAAAGCCCTTCGGAATCTCAGCACAGAAAACCGTGGATTCTGCTTGTGCATTGCGAACAATTCCACAGGGAGGGAAACGCACTGTTCCGAACTGGAATTTTTTCGAAAGCAATAAGTTTGGTAACAGCCGCCCCCTCCCCCCTTTTTATCTATGCATTCATAACGTCAGCCATATTCTACTTTATCTCATGCGATTATGAGGGGATGGGGTGGATAGAAAGATGCTGTGATTAACATGGTGGAAACATTCAAGTGTGCTTTCATACTAATCTTGTGATATATATATAAGTGTGTATGTGTGTGTCTGAGTGTGTGTGTGTGTATACATACACTGTCTTTCCATCATAATATTAAATCTTTTTTAGGAGGGTTTGCGTTCCGTCCTCGCAGCTGAATCTGTACTGTTATGTGACATCTAACACAGTTCACTGTTGACCTCCAGTCTAGGCTGTCTGTATTTGCAATATATCACAGTCATGCTAATAAATGCTAAATATTAAGAACCATCTTTCAGACCCCTCACCCGAGGCTCCGCGGATGAAATGCAAACCCGTGTATGTGTGAGCAGTGGACTACAGGTGGAAAGTTTGTTAGCTGTTTAACACCTCCAATAGTCTTTAGCATTCATGCTAACACTGCCATGCTAGCCTCTTACATGCCAAAAAACACTGTGTCCTGTTTAGGGTTAATGTGACAGGAAATGTTTGCTCTTTAATTTGAAAGTGAAAATTCGGAACGACGTGACAAAATCCCGGCACACATTTAATATCTGTGGAGAGAGAAATTTCAGACATTTAGCATTTCACTGTGGTTGGTAAATAAAATGTAAAAATATCAATTTAAAAATAACAGTTTGACACATAGCATTAAGAAAGCGTTCTACTAACATCACTGCAAGAACATTTTTTGATATCCGAGAACATTTAGAGAATGTTAGCCAGCATTTGATCATGTCCCCTGTTAGCTGGGGATGTGTTTTATTACTTTGCAGTTAGGACTAGTTAGGACACAGTGTTAACCATGTGACTGGATCACCAAACGAAATAAAATATCTAAATATAAAACTGGACATTTCAAGGAACAAATCTACCTGCCATAAACAAGCTGTGTAGATTATTGATTCCTAGATAAAACATTAATCACAACATTAACCATCACAACTACATGTCAGTTCACTGTCAGACTAACTCTCCACGGCTCATAGCGCTAGTCCCCGTGTGCTAGTAAGTTAGCATGTTGCAGGTAACCGCTGTACTCAAAACACCAAGAGTTTGTCATCAGCTAACATGACTAGCCGCTAGTCACTTTGTGTCTCTGCCCCACCAAGTGCTTTTTAATAAGATTATCATCAGAGCGACACTTTCTGTATCAGTTGTGATGCGCTGCATCTCAGTGAGCATTTGTGTTTTTCTGGCCAAGGATGTGAGCTGCTTTCTCTGTTCTCCTTATGTTTCTCCTCCTCAGTCACGTACCTCCCGTCCCGTGCTGCTCCTCTCCTCCTCTCTCTCCTCAAGCTCATGGACTCACTGTCTTAGAATTGTAAAATATGTTTTTTGTATTCATTTGAGAGTTTTACACTAAATTATTCATTTGCACATTAGGTACCGATGTAAATATCAGGAGAAAAGAGAGAAAATAAGAATAGTTTGTTGGTATAAAATGGTGTCTGTGTGGTTCTTTCAGTTGTCGGGTCGTTCTGTGAAACGGGTTGAGTTTATAGTTTCACAAGCAGATTTTAAATTCATTTTGGGGGGTTTAAACAGGCCTAAAACAAATGACATTGTGATTATTATGGAAGCAGGGGTGTGCAGTTGTGTATTGTTGTGTGTCTGTGAGTTTTTCTCGGCGTGCTGTAACTCGAGCAGCGATCTCGACTGCTGTTTCAGCCTGCAGTACACAACACACACACGACACCATCTGCCTTCTCTGACCGTCTGAAACATGAACAAAATCCTGGATGAGATCCTGCACTGCTCAGCTGCTCAGTTCTGTGGTGTCTCAGAGAAGCACCAGTATAAACCACAGCACCAGACAGGTCACCCGGCTGACATCTGTCAAGCGCCCAAAACAAAGATGGTCATTCTTTGCATACTCCACCCAGAAGCGTTTTGGAGGCCTCATAAGTTCTCAAATGTATTCCTGCTTTCTTACACGTGGATTTAAAGTGACAGTACCCCCAAAAATGAACGCTCATCATTTATTCAACCCCGTGTTATTTTAAGATTGTGTGTTTTTCCTCTATAGACATTCAGGTATTTTTCCATACAATGAAACTGAATGGTGAGCCGAGGCTACAGTGTGTTAAAAATCACAAAACAAGCTTGTGTGTGTCTTATTTTTAAAACGTTCCACTAACAGTTTAAGAAGAATGGTTTTGATATTTAAAGACGTTTAAAGTCTCTCGTGGGTGATCACTGCATGAAGGGAGGTATTCAGTGAATGATCAGGACTGAATGTCCACTCAAGTAATTCCAGGAAGTTTTGACCTTGTGGGACAGAACCGCGATCTTAAAATCAAAAATAGCAGAAAGTTTTCTGTGACGGTTTGTATTTGTAGTGGATTCATTTTTCACAGGTTTTGAAATAACTACAGAAGAACTAGTAGAGACTAGTTAGTGGCTGGTTGTGAGTTTTAACAGTGTTGCTGTAGTCCA
>JAZGTI010006627.1:0-18682 GCA_036877585.1 Botia kubotai | reverse complement strand
GGCGTTGTTAACGCCATGCTCTAACCACTGAGCTACAGGAAAGCTGTAGCTGTACTAGTGCATTGTGGCAATATCTGGTCATAATAATGTTGCATTCATTTGTTTAATGACTATACAGTAGTTAAGACTAATATGTGATATATTGTGGTCTTGTACTCGTTTCTCTTTCCTGCATTGGACTTTAGTGCTTTGCACAGTAACGTTCTTAGCAATTTTTTGTAATTGATTAGAAATAATTATGTTGATCTACAGTACAGTATACCTTCTTATAGACTTTGAATGGTAGTCTTTCCATCTTCTGTATGAAAAATGTAAACCATCAATTGCTAGCATGAGAAAATCAGTGCTGTAAGTAAAATATTGCAATTCTTTGAAATATAATTTTTCTGCCCACACCTACCATAAGTCCTATGGAATAACATGTCCTGAAACCAAAGCCTAGGCTATTATTAGCCTGGGAGCACTCTAACCTTGCTGGCCACATGACATGAGCAATAACGCAAACATAAGAGTACACAAACAGCAGGTTTCCACCACGACACCTTACAATGAAGCCATAAAAAAAAGACACAGTCGGGTCAGTGTATCTGTATTGTATCCTAACAGGTAGCAGTGTCAGCGAGTAATCAAGAAGAGAGAGAGAGCGAGCAAGCGAGAGAGAGAGAGAAGCCTTAAATCATTGAGTGAAATGGTTTTACATGGAATATACTGCTGAAGCCAGGATGCATTGAATATTGAACATTTCTCATCTCAGGAGAATAACTTTCACCCTGGAGTCAAAGAATGCAAATCATGAACTATTCAGAGCTGAACTGGAGCCGGAAATGATCAGGATGGCCGTGCATATCTTGTGTTTATTACGCTGCTCTCAGTAAACAAACATGCTTATGGAGCAACAGCACACATGAGGACAGCAGGAAATGAGATGGGGAGAGAGACCAATGGAGGACATAAAAAAGATAAAGAACAAGAAGAAATATAAGAGGATAGAGAAGGGATATAAGACATGCAAGAAAGGAAGTGAAAGTGAAAATCTGGAGGAGTTTGTCACTGCAAAATAATTCAGCTTAAACAACGCCATAATGCTTTTATTTTTAATAGTTTTTAAATGACACATTTATGGAAAATTAAAAATATGACAAGTGCAAAGTGTGGAATGTGACAAAATAGGGGCCTGGGACATCATGAAGGTCAGGTGATGATGATTTACAGAAGGTGGAAACTCCTGGGTAAAATATACGTATGGCCTTTACCCATGTCTACAAATCAACACAGGGTTTTAATACCCAGCAAGACTAACTCAAACCTGCTGCATCTGTCTTAGTACTCCCCCTAAACAAGGCGAGTTCACACTAATGGCTATTTTCATTGACCGGAATCATTTATCTGTCCACTAGCGAGCAACAATACAATGATTTCGTAACCTCCAGTGATTTAATGCATTTTAATGGTATGAATGCACCTTAAGAGCAATCAAACTTATTCAGCTGCCTGATAAAAGCTTTCTTTAAGGCACCGAACCCACTTGTACAGCAGGTCACAGCGAGTACAAAACATCCACTTTTGAAGTGTGAGGCAAGAAAATGAAGAGAGGCAGGAAATTGATTAAAACAGTTCTTTGTAATTAGACACCAAATTAAAAGCCTTACCTCAACATTCTGTAACACTGAGATTTCTCTGGAATTACAGAAGAATGCTAATGGAGATGAATAAGAGCAGAAGTGACTAAATGTGTGAAAGCGAGAAGTATGGCTGATTAGACAGGGGCGTGAACAGGAGTACATGAATGTTATCACCTTGTGTCTATGTGCACCAATGCAGAGTGCAATGCAGCACATTTACAGTAGACACTTACATACTGTACACACTGTGTGCTCTTATGTGGTGCAACAGGTTTCCAGCTAAATATAACACAACAGCCATTTATATACATGAATTTGATGTTTAATATACAGTGGCCAAATCTGGGAGTAGCAGTAAACTCAACAACTCTGTCCGACACTGCAGGAACAGAAAAATTAAGCAGATGACTAAAAGTAGTGTAACTTGTCTCAACTGGAAATGCAAAAAAAGACAACCAACCGAGAAGGACGGTGTTCCTGTGGCGCTCCATAAATTACCCTGCGAGACTGCCATGCCTCACTGACCCATGACCAATATGACCTCTGACCAATAAGCCATAGCAGCATGTGGGACGTGTGGTGTCTCAGATTTCCTCCACTCCAGGTCCTTTCTGCTCTAACCTGATTATGAAGCAACAACTCAATCTGCCTTTATCCTGCATCTTGACTGGTAACAGAAATCAAATCCTAACTCAATCAAAGCAGCTGCTCCAAAGTAAACGCGTCTGCACCATTTTATCTACACCGCATCAGATTGTACATTTTCCTGAGAAAATCTGTGAGTAGTGCTGGCTTGTGCAAAAGTTGATTCTGTGATGGGTGGGTGTTGTGGGTGGTTGCTAGGCTGTTCTGATTGTTTTTTTCCTGAGCACATTGCTATGTGGTTTCTTGGGTGTTCTATGTGATTGCGTAATGACCCAAGCCCATCCTTGGTGCAGCGTGAGTTACATGCCAAAATGTAATACTTGGGGTTAGGGGTTGGTTTAAATCCCCATTTCAAAGTATGAGCAATGGTAATAGTGATACTTGCCTGGCAAACACCCCTAATTACTCAACAAAAGAAACAATGCACTACAAGAAGCAACCACAAGGGGGCTTCCACACGCAATGCACAAAGACATAAGCTCTCTAGGCAAAGTGGAGAAGGGGGCTGCCATTAGGCCCCAAGGTCATGTTGTATTTGAGCCACAGGTGTGCAGGGCTCAGAGCATCACGAGAATCTCACCTGCACAAACACACACACGCTTACACAAGCAAGAAAAGCACACTGCCCAAATCAATACAAAGAAAAGACACCTTTAAACAGCTCATGTGTGTTGAGAAATCTAACAAGCTTTACTGCTACATTCAATCTTCAAGTGAAAAACACAGAGTGCTTCCACAGTAACAAAACGCTTCAATAGTAGAAAAATCTTTAGATGGATTCAATCCCGTGGGGCAATTAACATGCAAATTATTTATAGAATTTACAAGCTCTGAGGGGAAAAACATAAACAGTGGAAAGAAGCATCAGCTTTTTTAATCAAAGAAAACGTTTTACAAACAGCAAGAACCACAAACGTTTGGGACAAAGAGATAAAGGGGGAACATGCAGAGACCCTTACCTCAGCCCCTTTACCCCAGCAACCTCAGGGTCAAGCCCTCGCTTCCCAAACACCACAATGCTGACCGTCAAATTCCACAGACCTCCGCCCCCCTCATCTGATTATTCACCATGAATAACACAACAAATAGACTCACTTCAGTGGATAAAACACAGGCAGAACACAAACCACAGAGGAAAGGATAGCCACCCACCCCCCAATTGCCTGTCTTCTTCATTTCTGATCTCTGCTGCTGAAATGGAAAAAAAACGAACAGAAATCAAGTATGATTAAAATATGTTTGGACATCATTTCCATTTTAGTCTTCTTGTGACCTGAACTCTGTCTATCAAGGCTATGAATTTCTTTCAGTGTAGACAGAGATAAAAGCATTTGGCTGCTTTTCATCACGTTCACACTTCAATTGGGCATGTGAAGTGCAGCTAAACTACTTCTTTAAAGTGTTTATTTTAGCCGTCCATTTCTCAGAGTGCTACGTGAGAAAAAGGGCAGCAGAGCTGATAAAGTGCTGCTTGTGTTTGGTTTTTGAGGATGTCTCTCTCTCTCTCTCTCTCTGAAAATATTGCAAAAACAGAGAGTATTATGAGGAACTGAAAAGGAATTAGCCAAACTAAGCTGATTCAGTGATGTGAGCGGCATGCTGAAGAGCTCTGGCAGGGTTCATTCTTGCCGGCCGCAGATTGAATGATAGAGCTTGCAGCAGTTAATTGTGGGATTACAGGACAGCAATTAGCAAGACAGACTTAAGCGGAGAGGACAATGACACTTTATAACTAGCACAACTGGGACAAGCTTAAATCTCTGATAAAGCCGCCTGCATATCTGGACCATAGTTTTGGACCATGAGCCCCTGTCCTTGGAGATGATGTTATGGTGAGGCGAGAAAGGCAGACAGTGAAAGGATAAAAATGTGAGAATGAAAAAAGACAAGAGAAAACATTAAAGAGAAGAGATAGCTAAGGAAACAACACATTGTCAGGTTATCGGAACACCTGGTCTGGGTGAGGCAAAAACATTCAACTCATTTGTGGAGTAAAAAGCATCACCAAAGAAATCACCTACACTTATTAACACTTGGTAATTTAACATCAAATGATTTGAAAGAAACCAGATCTTATTAAGAATGACAACAAGCATTGCAATGTGGAATGGCTGGAGGGAAGCAGAAAAAACATTTCATTGCTGGGAGAAGAAAAAAGTAACAGGAATAAGAAGCAGAACTACCATTAGCAGATTCCCACACTGAAAAATATTTTGGGCTAATCTCGCTCATTAACGCAGAATAAATATTTAACGATTAAAGATGGCACCTCATTAGAGGGGCTTGTTTGTTGAGAATGTGCTGCGGCAGGCAGTCAGTCAGACACGCCTCTCTCTCTCATCCTCTCGCAGGTGGCACTCGTGATGTGATCCCTGGCACAGGGAAGGCCGTGTCAAAATATTTACATTGTCGGTGAGAATGTCTTGCCGATCATCCCCTCTAATCCAAGCTCTGCAGCCTCGCCTCAATGCAGAAGTGTGTGTGAGCGAAAGAATGCGCAGGCTGGACTGCTGCATGCGAACCGTGCTGTAACTGACCTGGTAATAGAGAGAATATACTTCAGCTAGCCAAGACTGTGGTCTGGAGATATTCAGAGGGGTGGAGTTAGAGAAGACAGCAGGAAAGTGACAAGGATTAACTTTGATCTGAGGTTCGATCTGGGCTTTGAGTGTGGGTGCATCTAATGATTATTTGATAACAAATAAACCTGTTGATTTTTACTGCAAATAAATCAATTTGATAAAAAATAAAAGAGTTTGTCCTGTATTTTATGCAAGTAAGCCATCTTATCAACTTCTAAAATGATAAATGAAGAACTGATGCAATATATTGAGATACATTGATTCTTTTTACATTATCTACAATATTGATCCAAATAATAATCAACAGTATATCTTAATTTAAAGATGAATGAATTCATTATTGAAATCAGTTAATTAATGGAAACTGTAATGAATCTGGTTCAAATTCAAATACCACTTAACAATGAAATTCCTTATGATCTGTAATGAACACAGATGTGGAGGAGAGGCTGTTTTTCCAAGGGGACGCCAAAGCTCCTGTTAGCACGTAAGCGTACTGTTCCCACCCTGCAGCACCACACATGGCTGTTTGGAGAATAAACCTCCGGCTCCTGCACACTGCAGAGCCACGCGGCCACCCACCGTGTTTGCGTGTGTGGGATGGGAGACACGTGCCTGCTTCCAAAAGCAGAATGAAAGAATCTGACCACCTGTCTTGGCTTACCATGAATGCTGGATGAATGCAGGCCTCTCTGATCTCAAAAGACCCATGTAATGTTCCTGTGTGTAAAGAGGCATTCACACGGACAATAATTTAATCGCTGGAGGTCACAAGACACCGGACTAATGGTTGCTAGTAGGCGTTCCTTCTTAACTGCTGTATTACTGTACCAGGCAGTGGATCACTGTCTAGGAGCCGCTGCAATGCATCGCTGCACATTTGCATAAAGCTGAATTCTGCTCAACGTTGTCACATTGCCAATAACCTCTGCCGACCATATGACTTTAGGTTGCTGCAAATCGCTATAAACACCTCTTAAAAGGTCTAAAACTGACACGAAGAGGTCCGTATCGCAACTCAGTGTGCAATAGAGAGGCAAAGAGTGATAGGCAGAGCTGTGCATCATCATTAGAAAGTGAAGTATGGCGTAGGAGGTTAGAAAGAGACAGAGAGTGAGAGAGAGAGAGATAGAGAGAGAGAGAGAGACAGAGTTGAGTCCTGTTTGCACAGTTTAGCTCTGCTTTGGCTGCTTCTCATATGGCAACACTGAGTTCTAAGTGTGCCGGTCAAAGCTATAATCAAGCTGGAAGAGGGACAAGGTCAAGCTTGTGGAGAGCATGATGCAGGCATGATTAAAGAGCCCTTTACACCTATGAGCAAGGATTATAGCATCTTTTCTTAATACATTTATATTGAGAGGTTTAAGGACACAGCCTAATTGAGTGTAAATAAATATCCGCTTCCGGTTTTCTATAAGTAAGTGCATGTTCAAGGCGTGTAGATATAATTAAATATAATTACAGTATTTCAACGGTGTAATTAGTATTTATTTGTTTGTCTGGCATCAACTCACAATGTTCCAAAAGAAAGCTGCTGACCGTGAGCTAAATTATTCCTGTTATTTGTTTTTATGACACACAAGCTATAAAATGAAAAAATAAAAGCAATATTTTCAAGGAAATTATATAATTACAGTCCTGATTTGTTGAGAAAAAAGTGTATGTAAAGGTATTTCTCGACCTTATGATTTACATTTACATTTAGGCATTTGGCAGACGCTTTTATCCAAAGCGACTTACATAGCATTATACTACACATTGATCACTATACATCGAGTATGTGCAATCCCTGGGATCGAACCCATGACCTTGGCGTTGTTAACGCCATGCTCTAACCACTGAGCTACAGGAAAGCTCAGGATTTCAAGGATTTCAAAAGATTTCAAAACAAGCGTGTTTTTTTTACATGTGTTTAATATGCATGATGTGATCACACTGACTAAACATAAAAGAGAGGAAACCTGGCTTGAGATGTGACCTGTAACCACAGGTCTGGTGGCAGATCCAGGACAGAAAGATTGCAGAGGGGGTGTGTGACCTTAAACCGCACCCACACGCTTCCTCTCTGCTGACAAGCTGGAGGTGACTGTGGTCACAGGAACACATTCTCTCTAGGGGGCCAGGTCTCATTTACAGGCTGCCAGACCTCTGAGAACATGTACTGTGAGCTGGTTTCAGAGCTCTGAAACATTCTGAGACCTCCATTCAAACCAATTACAGCAGTCTGTATGAATGTGTGTTCAAGCAGGGTCGTGTGTCAAAGGTCAAGGCATGATTAAACAAAGCAAAATGGCAAGAGAGGCAGTGCGCTACAGTGACTTTCCTGGTGTTCTTAGGCACAACACAAAACCCTTTTACATAACGATTGCATTACAGCAATAAAGATACCTACCTATTCTATGAATTTTTTTGTTAATTTGTCCGACAATTAAAATAGCATTAACATATAATGAACGTTATGTTTTAGAACGTTATATTTAGAATACATCAAATTTTGACTATTTTATAAGGACTAGACATATGGTTCTTCCAATCAACATTTATGGTTTTTAAAATGATCTTTTACCATCTACCAGACCAACAGCTCCAGCAACTCCAGCAACTGACATCAATGCATTTATTGCCAGATTGCAAGGCCACAGTTAGAGTGTGTAAGCCACGTGGGTTCACATATTGAGTTTATGGCCGACAGTGACATGCTCTGACAATGGCAGATCATCCTTCATATGGAGAACCTGCCCAAAACTCCAACATTAATCCAAACGCTCCATCCATCAGACTCGCCTCATGAGTTTTGTATCGTGAGCAAATTGTAATGCAATATTGCTAGGCAACATTCCTGCCAACTATAAAGTTGGCGAAAAATAGCAAAAGTGTTTCAGCAAAAAAATCAGCAGGGGAATTAGCTACAACCTATTGACTGAACTAGCTAATGCACCTTGTTGCTCAAAACAATGCTTCCTGGCAGCAGCATAATTGCTGTCGTTGGCATGTACCATTAACTCTCAGATTGGTGTTTAACTCACTGCCTGGTCTAATATGCTAGAAAGGCTTCTTTACATCTCATCTCCAAAATCACTTCCTAAAGTAACAGCAGCAAGCTTGTTGTTATATTTCTCTAAAACTCTATTAAACACAAAATTTGACCGCACGGTCCAAACACCCTAAAAATAAACGTCCTCTTCCATTTAAAAACTTCTTAGAACTGCTTTATTTTTTCTCTGTTCAGAACTTCTTGAAAAACCTTAAAATATGATGAAATATGTGTGCCTTTTAACCAAGCACATCCCTGAGCAGAGGAGATCAGCCATCTTAAAAAGCCACATAAGTGGGAGGCTATTTCCTCATATCTCAGTGTTTTCTGATATCTCGTAGCAGAGGGTGGAGGGCTGATGGCACCACGTCCTTAGCAGTGCCTGTCCTTCTGGAGAGGGAGAAGACAGGGTCGCTGAGGAACTCTGATCAAAGACAGGCCCTGAAGGAGCACTTCTGAAGGCAACACACGCTTTTCTACAATCGCCATGGTGGCACTCAGCTGAAATCTGGCAGGGGGTCTTACTGGTGGCTGACATCTAAAGTAACTGCTACAGCTACACTCAGAAAAAAAGTCTTTAAGGGGAGAGCTGACAGATAACATTTTGGTTTTCCAAGGCTACATTCACAGTCAGTGTTTGGTATTTAAACTGTATTGACTAACAGGTGTGACCCATATTGTATACACAACAAGCAACAAAAGCTAGACTTGACAAGTAATACTAGTAAGGCAAAGCTTTGTGTCATGCTGCATTTATCTTCTCATAGATATCATCTAAAACATTGGTCCCATTTTTATGCAGGTCAGAAAACTGCAGAAAATGAGGTTTATGATTACATTAAAATTTAGGATTAACATAAAACTATAACCTGCCAAGTACAAATGTGTAAGTGTGTGTGTTGGGGATTTACAGACACATTTAGAACTTAAACAGAACTGACAAACACATTCTGCTGCTGTGCAAATGTTGCTCAAAGGAAGAGATTGTGTGTAGAAAAGTATACATTTCTTACAGTATATGTGTGTGTTATCTGTGGGTTTAGTGAATAGAAGGAGGAGGAAAGGCTAAAAATCAATACATTTCAAGCAAGATGTCACAGTGACCAATCACGACCAGCTCCTGTCACCACTGTCATTGTGATATGGGTATTTAGAGCCTTCTAATTGGTCACACTGTGCAACAACTTAGAGGCAAAATGACAACTGACAATGGATCCGCTCTCACTGTCAAGTTACACTTTCACAAACCACCCACATCCTGTAGCTGAGGTGCTTAAGTTATACAATGCAAAAAATTGTAGTTTTAAACTCACAACTCCCTTTGGCTTCTCATGATGGCATGCTGTCTCACAGCTGGCCAATCAGCGCCAAAAGCTGCCTGTGTGAACCCAAGGATTCAGTATGCTTGTGTGTGTAGGCGTGAGAAAAAGCAGTGGGGGGCTTTTGTGTGTGTATTTGAAAGCGAGAGAACAACCCTACTTTCTTTCTCTATTCTGCATTGTCGCTCTGTTTTTCTGGCCAGGGTTTAGGGCACTCCTATCCTCCTCCAAAACAAGAATGCCTCTTCGCTCCAATTAAAATTTCTTTGGCACAATTTCTCTGTGGTTATCTTTTCACTTTCTATCTGTCTGTGGAAGACGCTTGCCAGTATTCTCCATTCATTCAGTGATCAATCCTACCGTGCACACAAAAGTCCTGCAGGACCTCACAAGCACAAACTCATCTCTCTCTCATCTCTCACACTCACCCACACACGGCAGACAAACAGACAGAATTATACAATCAAGGGAATGTGCATGCAAGACACCTCTGAATAATGAAACCTTCCGTTCACAGAGGAAATCTAAATAAAATAAAAAATAAAAAAAAGAAAGACCATTATATGAGCATCTTGAGATCACGCTATGAATGGAGGTAACGTCTCTTTCTTGTGATGGGTTTGAACATTTAGGTGATGCAGGTGTCCCTGGAGGTATTGTGAGTTAGTGAGGTGCTAGCTTAATTGGCACAGAGCACGAAGGACCACAGGAGGGTAGGGGACAGAGGGGGGTGTAGAGGTTCAGGGGCCAAATTTCTCTTCCTGGCAGAACTGATAGCACCACTGGGACCACACACACAAACACACAGACAGACACAGAGGATCATGCTTTTGTGTTGAGCACTGTCACTGTGCTGCTTCACAGAGTAGCAGACTGAAGCAGACTGAAGCTCTCTCTTATACTCTCTTAAACGCTCAGAATCAGGAAGTCTCAACGTCGCAGAATAACAATCATTCAGGTACACAAACATGCCCACACGCAAGAACACCCACACACTGAACGCAAACAGCAAGACAAGCGATGAGTCAAAACAGCAGGATCACCATACAAATACATACACACAAATGTTGCTGGATTCAAAAATGATTTCCCAGAACATCGACGGATATACTGATGTGTCACAGGTTTCTTTTAAATCGCACACTGCTGAGGTGCAAGACAATATAGTGGTGAGTGTATCTAGACTGGGGTGTTTTTTTCGACATAGGCTATTTAGTGTTTTTATTGACAAGTTTTACACAATTTCACTGTGACTATTACTGATAGCAGCTGTTCAAGCACCAAATTACCGTATTTTGCAATTACAAACCCTTCTGGCATCAAATAACTATTTTCATAATTGGCTGAGAGTTAATTTGGCTAAAGCAGCCTTTATATTGAGACACTAATGAGAGTGGGTGAGCAACAATAACTGCTCTTATTTACAACTAAATTGTCTCGTAATATATTTGAATTCACAAGGTTTTTTTCAAATCTATGATAACGCAACCCAGACAAAGTGATGACAGCACATTAAAAAGCTATTTTGCATGTTATCAACTAAACATAGAAATACAAGGGCCTTCCTACATGTAACATTAACGAATAATAAAATAAATTCACAAAAAGTGGAAAAGCATACACTGTAATCTTCACTGAAACTTTATAAAATAAAAGATTGTAAGCTTTTAATAATCAATACATTCATACTTTGAATGTATGCAAATAAAGATGATTTATCAGAAAACATTCCAAATGTAAACCTCTAACCTATAAATACACACGCTCTACCTAAACCTCTAACCTGTATCACAACAAAACAAAACTCATCTCACTCCCTCAGGCTCAACTACTTCTATGGCTCAAGCCTCAAATCAAATCAGCACTGGGGGGAGGGTAAAAATGACAGCTCTCCAATTGGGTAAAAGAGTCATCGATCACGTCGGCCAGTGCTATTACTGTGACAGAGCTGTGCTCAGCGATTTCGCGCATATTCTTTTGAGCAGAGTTCAGAAGGAGACTGAAAGAATATCGAGCGCCCATCACACAACACACCTGATTCTATAGAGCAATACTCTCCCTGCCAGTTCATCAATCAATGTATTCAGCTTCAATCAATTTTTTTATACTAAATTCAATAGATGCATGATTGGCATTACTTACAGTATACATATAGGGACTGTATATAATAAACAGCTGTATTCAGCTTTCCTCACAGACACATATACAAACACGCACACCTTCTCTCACAAACACACACTGTTATATAAAGTCTTGTTTTACCATCATAACTGTGCCAAGTCAGCCTCATTATTTGAGATCCAGGGTCAGTACCCACAGGCTATGACAGTTAAGCTGCCATATTGGAAATAATACACTGAACAGATATGGAGCACATATCTGAGAACATAGAGGTAGAAGACGGACAAGGGTCAACAACCCCAAACACAAACAGTGATGCAATCTCAACAGAGCAAACAATATCAAATCAAGATAGTTTTCACTGCGGTCTTTCACAGGCATCAGATCATCTCTCTGTGCTGATTGCGTTTATGTTTCTCCTTTAACTGCAACTCTGAGCATGTATATAGATGTTAAATGGGTAGTTCACCCTAATTAACATTTTTCCATCATTTACTCACCCTCGTGTCAATCTAATCCTATATGATTGTTCTCTTCTGTAGAACACAAAAGAAAATATTCTGAGAAATGTCCCAGTGGTTTTGTGTCTTACAATGAAAGTCAATGGGTGCCACTGTTGTTTGGTTACCAATGGACTTTAAAATATCTTCTTTTGTGTTCCTCAGAAGCAAAAAAGTCATACAGGTTTGAAAGACCTGGGTGAGTAAACGGAACAATTGTAATTTTGGGGTGGAATATCCCTTTGCAAACTAAATTTTCAGCAAACAGTGAATGGGTGAGGAGATATGTAAAAGAAAGTACTGGAAGACATCAAAGACCCGGAGAGCCCCATAACCTGTTCTAAAAGTGTGTGCTCTCGACAGCATTCACTTGAGGCAGACATATAAAAGCTCCTCTTGGGTTCTGGGGTCAATTACATTTAAATCTGACCAGCTCAAGAGGTGCGCTGAAACTCAATACACAATTCAAAGGCATGCATACTAAGTGGATTTAGAGAAAAGTAAGGGAAAGTATTCACCCTGTTTGAATTCAATATCCCAGGTTGGCTAAATGAGATGTGACTTTCTGTTTTATAGAGACCCAAAATAATCAGAGTGAACCTAGGGGATGAAGGCTTTCAGTTTCCACTGTTAGTGCAGATCAGACACCATAAGGTTTGGAAAGCTGAACTGCAGAACTGGGAGCAAAAAGTTGTGTGACATTTCACTGTTGTGGAATAAAGACTTTGTTACCATGCCGACAAGCCACTCAAAAGTGAGAGGTGAAAATTGTTTTACTATGTATGGCGCTAATGAATGATGATGATAAATCTGACAAAAATTATTGCGTGCCTGAGTGATGCATGAAGGTTCATGCTGATATTTCTGCATCAGATTTGTATAATAAGAGGGAAATGAGTTGCTAAGAGTCTCAGAGACAGGGATAATTAAAAAAAAAACTTTCTGGAAATAAAAAATCGTATAAAACAAGGCATAACATTCTGCTCTGAAAATTGGCCTAAATGCATAGATACAACATTAATAATAACAACAACAACAATAAACATCAAAAAGATAAAGTCACCAATAATAACAATAATAAACATCAAAAAGATGAAGTCACCAATAATAACAATAATAAACATCAAAAAGATGAAGTCACCAATATATTATCTTCACCTTATTTAAGTGACTGAAGAAATGAATGAAACAACTTGCGACTTTTTGCTGCTGCAGATGATCTTGGTCGATTTGAAAAATCGGTCGGTCTATTAGTTGATTTGTCCTGGGTGGAAGAGTGTGAATCTCAGCATGTGTTCAGATACCTGTAATGAGGACACAGAGGACACATGAGGTGAGGGTTTGATAAATACGTCGGTGCAGTCGATGTTTCAGCGATCTCATTTGTGCAGTGTTTCCGTCTCAGGCAGTCCACTTGTCTCTCCTGTTGTGAACACTACTAAAGCACTGTGTGTATGTGCGCGCTGATGTTCATGTATTGACAAACTATTTAGAGATGAGAACCCACCCCTCGACCAATTACAGCCTGCATTTCTATTTACACACTAATCCAACTGGAGTGAGCAAGAATCAAGTCAAGTCAACTTTATTTATATAGCGCTTTTTACAAATTGTAATTGTTTCAAAGCAGCTTTACATGTATGATATCTTTAAGCAGAGTACACGTTTTAGCAAGAGTTAAAACATAGAGATTTAATCCCAATCCCAAAGACTGGAGAAGACAAACAGGGGATGAGTTATGTGGACACACGTACTGTACACACATGAAGTACAATTTTGGGCCACACTCCTTTTTATCCACACACATACACTGGACCAAAGAGAAAAGGTATACACAAACAGTGCAAGGAGAAGATTAGAGAGAGAAGTGCTGGTTACAGTACAGATTTGGCTCCCCTAAATGAGGAGCTCTCCACAGCGATCTTCACAATAACCAGCATGCATCTGGTAGCTTGGGAGTGCATTTATGCTGTAGCTTTAATCTCTGACTGGTTATGCACGACAGGAGGCTGAGAGAGAAATCGGGGACATGCAGAGAGAGAGAGATACTGTGAACAGAGAGAAAGTGAGAGAGAAAAGAAGGCGGGCAAAAAAATGACAACAGAGAAAGCACAAAGGAACACTCTTTTGTTCTTGCTGATGCAGATTGAAAGTTCATTCAATGTTTAATGGAACGCTGAAAGACGCACAACATTCAACCAAGTGAAGAAACATTAACCATCACCTGAAACATACACCTGCATATGGACAAACATGCATACAAACAGTAATGTGATGTTTAACATGGGGAATACCACTGGACCATTATACAGTTCAATAGCACAGCTTTGTCTCTCCTACAGACATAAAACAGCCTCTACACAGTGTCCCAGTGAGAGCCTTGTTCTACTCTCTACTGACTAACTCAATATTGACATAGAAAGAAACAAAGCATGACTATCAGTGCTGGATGAATCCCAGTACCAAACAGTGAGCAATCTCCCAACTCTACCATCCCCCTAAAATCCTTACTGTTCAATTTAATTGACAGTTTTCTCCACTATCCTTTACTTGCTTCACCAAATTCAGTGTGTACTTTATAGCATGCAGTAAACAGCACACACTAGGTGCACTATTTTCCTGTCACCTCCATCCATCTACACCTTCTTTGCCCTAACTCAAGTCTCCGGTGTGTTACTTTAGCTCAATTTGATGTAACAAATTCTATAGTTCATTGAAGGTGTTAACTGATTGGCTAAAATCTCCAAGCCTGTGGCCAGCGTGCTGATGGCTGAGTGTTTGACAGCAGTGGAGACAATAAAAATCACTTACGTCGGTCGCTACACCATCAGACTGGAACCAGACAAACTCCATATATGCCCTCATTATTCAGGTCTCCACTGTCAAGTTTGTTAATGCAAAAGGCCCACAGAGCTCTGAAATGACTTTTTAAAGAAACCTGGCCCATATTTACCCATCACTGCACCATCAGAACGGGCAGCAGCACAGAGTGTACAGTAAGTACGATAGGCTGGCCAAGAAAGAGATGTGTTACAGTGTACGGATGGTTGACTCATCGTTCCAGTGGAGAGTCGTGAGAGACTGGTGAAATGGTGACAACTGCATGTGCAATGACAGGGGAGAAGATTAGAAAATGATCATATTGGAGATTGCGGAGGACTGGGCTGCCGTGGCAACACTCTCAGAATTATAGGTATATTTCAAAGACAAAGGAGGGAGGAGAGAAGCAATAAATGAAATACCCTTTTAAGACGCTGCGATTTCAGGAGTATTTTATCAGGCAAGTGCTGCTCCAAATTTGGTAAGTCGCATGAGAAAGAATGGTGTAAATAGGGGGACAGGGCAAGAAGCAGCTGCCAATCTGATGACAGTGAATAATTAAATCACACCGGAAACTATACAAGCCATAAGAAAAATAGAGTGCAGAGCGACAGAGAAAATGACTAAGGAGAGAATGAAGGTGGAGTTATCATAGACCTTGTCACAGACCAATCAATTCATAGTCAGGGCTAGTAAAGCGGAGGGAGGGAAAATAAGACTCAGAAAACACTTTAAATTCATCAGTGTGGATATCTAAAAGTGAAAGAAACAATTTGTTTTAATCCGATAACAAAAAGGCTTGACACAAAGGCATCACCACAGGGAAGATACAGCCACTGAAGCTCTCTTACGTCCCTAAAGAACCACTCAGTCTGTCTGAAGGCATTTCATCATCTCGGCCACAAAAGACAGCAAACAGAGGAGATAAAGCACTAAAGTAATCCTGTTTTCATATAATCTCTTTTATCCTGACAAACACCAGCTCTGCTCTTCAGCACTGGACACAAGTTTTTCACATATCTGCCACTAAAATACGAGATTAACAGTATGTATATTTCAAATTTGATGTGTATAAAAATCACAAACACCAGGTCAAAACAGAATCTGTGGCTTTTACTGTCTGTGTTTAAGGTCAAAACAGAATCTGTGGCTTTTACTGTCTGTGTTTAGGGTCAAAACAGAATAAGTTCTTATTGGTTGCTGTCATTAAAGGGCCAGGTAACTTTTAACTTTGTAAATGACGAGCATTTAAATGCTGTGGAAAGSGTAGCGCTTTCTGTGTGGTCTGTGGGCGCAGATCAGTCTGGCACTGCACACACCACGCGTGCTGAGTCTTATGTTAAATGTACTGGTTATGTCATTTTGGTAGCAAAGCTTGTTTGATAAAACGCAGAAAGATCCCTGCTCATAAAAAATGAACATCTAGTCCCTTAGGAACATCACAGCATATTTGCTACAAATGTTACAAGTCTTCGTTTTCCGGTTGGAGGCAGTGAGCTGCCAGAGAAAACAACCTCCGCCTTCACCAAAGCCATCCATTTCCAACTGCCAGGATCCAAATCTGCAAATAGATTTTATTGGTCTTAATAAATTGTCAAATGTTGAAAGCAAAAGGTTGTTTAAAGAATTTTATTTAGAGTTTTATTATTTTTTCCAACTCAAGGCCAGAGAGGTACGGGAGCTGGTAAGAAAATTCAGATGAGATATGCCAGTAAGCCCTGGAGATATTAGCTAAAATGATTCGGTCAAAGGCAAATTTCCCAAATACGAGTGAGTTTTGAAAATTAATCTCAAAATATGAACTTAAGGAATAAAACAAAGAAGGAATTAGAATTTTAAACAAAAAAAACCCAAACAGTCTAGAGTTATGAGATACATGATAGCAGCAGCTGAACATCTCTGGGGTTCTTATGTTAAGGTTAAATATACTAATTCTATCATGTCTGATGTGTTCAGTGGAACACAAAAGGTGATCGTCAGAATTCTGATTGTCAGAATTACTTGTTTCCATTCAACGAAACCAAAATTAAATGTACAAGTCAGAAATACCAAAATTTAAATCTCAGTCTTACTATACAGTTTAAAACTATCACCTTATGAAGCATCACAAACTGAGACCAATCATAAAGTGCCTGGTATGGAATGTGCACAAAATGAGATTTGATGAAAAATATCTCTGGTTTTACAGAAGAAAGCAAATCAAATGACATAAGGACGAATTAATAATGACTGAATTTTCATTCTTGGGTGAGTGATTCCTTTCAGGTATGTGAATTACACAACTATTTAAACAACCAGATATCTGTTAAGGTTCTTCATAAATACCTTGCTCAAGGGCACTGCAGTACAAGGGTCATAAAGCAGCTTGACCCTTGTGAAGCTGTGGAGGTGGGGGAGAGAATTTAACAAGGGAGAAGTGAGCATCAGTGTTGTGTTGCAGTAATGGGAGATACACATTATACCGTAGGGAACAGTAAACAATAGCACACTGTAGTGCTGAGCGGTAACAGCTAAAGCAAATATTATACCTCTATTTTTCAGCCTTTAGACAATATGACAATATCACATTGAATATTTATGCATTTGCGCATTCAAGGCCAGACACAAGAACAGAACATTACGGCAATGTTAAAATGTTGATTTGTTTTATATCTCTAACAAAAGAGCGTAGAATATGCCGCAATAGTAAATATTTAATATACTGCCAAGCCCTAGTATATACTGCTGTCTGTAACCAGCTGTGTAATGGGGTTTCATTAAGACGATAAGGGTCTCTATGGAGAGATCATGTGATTATGACTAAGCCATTTACTGACACTATATGTCCCTCTGTGGACAAGGAGGGCTGTGCTGCATCACATTAATAACAATAAAAAGTTATTAATAATAAAGAAGAACTACCTCACCAAAGAGACACCAAAAACTACCGGCTAACAGAGGTGACCCTCAGAGAGCCTCCCACCCAATATATAGATATAAAGACAGAAATGTTCATCAAACTGCCATGACAATGGATGACCCTTGACCTTCTGACTGCCGGTCGTCTTTAACTGCCTCCTTTGACCTGCCCTTTCATTCCAGAACATTCCATCAACTCTTCTAGTCCCATTAGAGCCTGTTAGAAAGCAGCTGAAATCAATGCTCTCCCGTAGAGCCCGACAGCATCGAGATCCACCAGCACATCCCATGTGATTCACTGTCCCTTAATGACTTTATTTCTGTGCTGCGCTTTCCATCATTCACCTCTATTTTTAGAGCGGTGAGAGCTTGCACATTGTCTGTGACTCTTTGTCTGTAACTGTCTGTGACTCACTGTCTTTAATTTGCAGATGGGTATAAACAAAAAGGTCAACCGAGGAGCCAGAGATGACCATGCTTTCGAGCTGAGCCGCATTGTGGACTGGATGGCAGAAGAGGAACAATGGATATAGAGCAGGAGGGCAAGTGTCACAGCAGCTTCAACAGCTTCCAGCCCCTATTTCTCCTACATGGCAGAGAAGCAGACACACAGATCCAAAACCCCACTATGCACACTCGTGCTTGGCCTTGCCATCCACAGTTCCTCAGTCTCACTGGAACAGACAGATAGAGCAGATGACTGTTCAGACGGAACGGGCAACTCGGTCAGCTGTGCAGGTAGGAAGGATGCTCCCCGTTTTTCAGCTAGAAATGTTTCGCTGGCTCTCTTGGGATTGGGCCAAGCTATTGATCTGACTGACTCGGTTTGGTTATGGGGTGATGAAAGAACAGAGGTTGAAACTTTCATTTAGAGATGATAGATGGTTTGTTTCAAACCTGAGAACAAAGAACGGCTATATATGTTAAGACATAAAAAGACCTAAATGTTAAGAGCAAATGCAATTAGCGTAACCTTGGTCAAGGTTGGACAGTGGTGAGAATGATGATGTATCTTATATCTTTTCTTTATAAGTTTTTTTTACTATTATCTTTTTTGTTATAAAGGTCGTAGAATAAAACTGTCCTGGAGACGTTTTTACAATGGCTTTATTTATTTTAAATACTATAATATTATACAAAA
>JAZGTI010006626.1:0-23054 GCA_036877585.1 Botia kubotai | reverse complement strand
TACTATTAGGGGTGTGAGGCTGAGAGATGTGACAAGCTAACACACCAACCATATGCTAGGAGAACACTACGCAAGATAATGCCAAGGTTTTATATATATATATATATATATATATATATATAACTGAGAAAATATTAAAAGAATCATTGAAACTTAACATTGTTGTATAAAAGTGATACGTTGTGTGAGTATGTGCAATTTTTAACTTTTATTGCATTTACATTTAGGCATCTGGCAGACGCTTTTATCCAAAGCGACTTACATTGCATTATATTACACATTGATCACTATACATTGAGTATGTGCAATCCCTGGGATTGAACCCATGACCTTGGCATTGTTAACGCCATGCTCTAACCACTGAGGTACAGGAAAGCTATTGCGCTTTCATGACGGGTGCGTGTGTATGGGGGTGGGGGGGCTGTGCCATACATGTTCGTGTAGCCCAACACCTAGTAAATGTACTGCAAGTTGCTTTGGACAAAAGAGTCTGGCAAGTGTGTAAACGTACATCAATGATGATAAAATACGAACGTTTCTGTGAGGTCTAGGGGCTGAATATTTGGACAGTGATATAATAATAAAACTCCAGACAGCTAGCTTTAATGTAAGAGTGTTTACAGCCATAAACCACGAGCCGTGTAGAAATTACAGCCTCGTTTATTCACTACCCAGAAGTAATTGGACAGTGGGTTGATCAGTTGTGTCCTGGCCAGGTGTGGTTCACTGCATCATTAAACAAATGGCCGGTTTGTGTTTCTTTTTATTTTTTTGCAGGTTATATTGATAGCCACTGGAAATGATGGAGAAAAGGGAAATGAGTTCAAGAAATGATGCAAGATAAACGCAAACTTACAGCGTCAGCATGAGCACCAGGACTCAACATGCCACGTCATGTAACAACTGCTAGGCCACAGCTACTAAAACTCTATTATAACTCTATTTTTATTTTCATATTAATGGATCATCACATCTGACTCTGAATTGGTCATTGAATGCACTTTCGTTCCTGACAATGGACGGTTGTCAGCTTGACAGATCTGCTTTAGTTGAGCTTGACCATAAATCTCACAATTTTTAATAGTTTAGTTTAACACGGTACCTTACCGTACAGGTGAGACCCGAATGTCATGACAACAAATTAAAAGTCACCGTATGATGAATCGAACGGAAAGGTGCTGCCGAAAATGGTATCATTTACAACCTAGGCCCCTTTGTGACCGGTTTGTGTACGGTTGTCATTTAATTTAAATCTGAGTGAAATATTAAGCTGAAAGAATAATTGTAAATCAAGTCATGCGATTATTGTTTTCACATCAATCACTGCAGTCACTTGGGCCGGCTAGAAACCAGCTACCATGTTTTAAAATTCGGCTACCATCTTAGTCTGGATGGTATTAATGCCCTTTATATCATGTTTTCTGTTTCATCATCCTGTTTCTGTTTTCATCACAAAATCTTTGGAAACAAAGGCAAAGACTGATGGAACCCATGGAACCCTGGAACCCATGGAACCCTTTCCCAATGCGTATTTTTAGATGCTAAAATCTACCGACAGAGGGGAGAAACATCCACAGTCGCCACACAAACCGCACCTGAGAATTAGCATTGAGAGGCACAATGGCGCAGGGCAGACGCGATCCAGACGTACATTTACATGATTACAAAGATGCAAATGTCAATATGGAACAATGAGTGCGTGATGAGTGGTAACCATGGTGAAAAATGCGATGAATTATATTTAATGAGCAGACAACACGCTCAGTAACCCCAAACAAAAGGTGCTAATCGCAGCGACAGGCTGTCGCAATGCGCTTAGTGTCATTTGAAGACTTGTTAGGAAGACTGTGTTGGTCTTTGTATGGTATATAGGGGAGACTGAGGGAAATTGTCATATTTTTACTCCAGCGTCATTATGTTTGAAAGTTGTTAGACACATGTGGACGTATAAATAGACACAGCCTTGGATATAAAAAAACATCATTGCCGAGGAAAAATACAATTTGCATGCATTGACCTTTTCATGGTGTGAGCTTTCACGATAGGAAACTGACATTAAATTGCCACTTACTGGCTATATATATATATATATATATATATATATATATAACATATTTACATTTGAATTATATATATGCAATTTGTATGTTTATAACTATAACAGTAAAGGGTCACATGGAAAGCATTAATGAATTAAAGTTGGTTAGTTTGCGAGCCGTTTAACTTAGTGTTAAATCTTATTTTACGCAGTAACAAAGTAACTACTTTGTTACTTTGACAAAAAACAAAGTGCAAGACAAACGAAGTGCAAAGAAATAAAACGCACGCATGCATTTATGATTGAAACATATGTAAACCACAAGAACATACATTTCTTACGTATGACACATTCAAATGACTCCACTGCTATTAAACTCTGAAATGCTCCTCTTGACACCTGAAGTTACAGCGTCTGTTGACCTATTAACACACAGTGTTTCATCCTGAGTGAGCTCTCTAATTACACTGAACAGTCGAACCTTTAATGAGAACACAATTACTGTCCAACTCCTTCCTCTCCTCCAGATTATCATGGCTAGAGGTTGCACTGCAGATAAGTGCCTATTTATGACAGACTAAACGTTAATCTGTCCGCGGCTCTCTCTACTCCGCTAAAACCCAGCAAAATAAAAATAAACTTCCAAAATTAAGCAGTTCAATTATTTCCGGCCGCTGTTAAACCCGGGAAGATGTTGTGGCTGTGCGAACTCATGCTTGTTTGTTGGTGAGGGTTCATGAACGCTTGTGAACTGCAGATGCCTTGAGCTATATGTGCCGGTCTGACCTTGTGTCACACACTGATTCTCCCAAAGCAAAAAACTTTTGTTCAAAAATACATTTTTAACAATATAGTTTGAAGTACAAAGTCAATACTGATTTGCAGAATAATCCAGCCATTAGCGGCAGTAGTTTAGTTTACACTGTTCAAAATACTGCTGGAGGCACAAAACATTTTTAAGTAGAAATTAACTAGACAGAGATGGATAAATATCTGGACACTTCAGTATGGAAGCCCGCTGGGAGTAAACACAATATCATCTAACGAGTTCACACAACCATGAGAAATGTCATCCAATCAGACCAGACTGAAAGGACAGCAGAAGATCCATACTACCTTAAAAATGTTCAGCAATCCTCTTTCAAAACCCCTCCCACTCATTTATCAATAAATAACGGCAAATATCACAAACGCTCTCTTTGTAACGTTTACAGAGAATTGTGGGAGACGTGTGATAGCAGATCCATTGGGAGTGAAGATACATCACTGTCAGCTCCACTCGCCACAAAAATGAAACCAGCCACCCCCAAAATGGAACGCGGTTACTGTACGCGGTTCTGTAGACATTTCCTCTCGAACTCTCGTACGGCCATTGAGGTGAAGTATAAACATTCTTAAATGAGATTCACGTATTTTGTTTCTCTTGGCACACTGGCAGTAATCTAAACCTCCAGCATTAACCTTTATATTTACATTTAGTAAACACTCGTATCCTAAGCAAGTTACAAATGAGGAACATCGCAAGCCATTTAATACACAGGAGCTTCAAAATTAGCAGTACCACAATTTGGAATGTCAAGGGTAGCCTAAATCTGAGTACAGCAAAATCTATAGTTATAGCAGTGTAAATACAGAAAAGAGACTTATAAAAAGTGTATTTATAGGAAATGCCTTTATTTATGGTTATGGTTTAGGTAAGTGCTCAGGAAAGAGGTCCGTTTGAAGATTATGATGCTCTAAGCAGATTGTGATGAAACTGCTGGGCGTCTCGCTCGCCCACTGACTGCAGGATACCAGAAGAAACAAACCTGCAGGAGTTTTGGAGTAGGAGGATATTGTCCTCAACGCCAACGTCGAAACTTCTGAACAAGTAAGCTTTGAAATTTGAACTAAATGAGGCTGAGAGTTCGCTACAAATCCCTCTTTTCTTACACCTGGACCGCTTATCATGTCCAGATAAGCATTTTATTACGGGCAACCGTTAGACACGCAGACAAAGGGCTTTAATGAAAATCCAGGGGCAGATTGCCAGAACTCCAATCAGGAGTCAGTAAAGTCTCTTGTGGACAGGTGGAAGTGTTGAGGCCTATTTATAGAAGCAATATACATTGAGCCATTCAGCTCAACACACAAAGATTAATCGCTACAATAAGAAGCGAAGTCCAGATAAGGGTTCACTACACTATAATTAGAAGTTACCCTACTTGACTCCATTTCTTGCCGTGTGTTTATTTAAATGTTTAAGCTAAGTGTGAAACTCAAGTCTCACGAGCAAGTTCTTCGCTTTCCATGGATCTGTTTAGGAAAGAACTTTAAGCTTAAGTGTAGTTAGCAGCGTTACTGCGGCGAGACACGCTATGGAGCTAAACAGACAAATGTTGACCCTCTTTCTGTCTCTCACAACGAGACGCTGATCTGTATAACTGTGCAAGGAGACAGACAGTATAGTCAACCGGTTGATCACAGGCTCAGGAAATGACAGGCAGCCTGGGACAGTGAAAGTGCTCCATGAGATGTTTTAATGAGGAACCGTCCGGTACTTTAAGCAAAGCAAAAGACAATGTGTTCATTGTGTTGCCGAGTATTGAACACTGCATTACATCGATTTTGTTCTTCTCCAGATTGGAGAGGCTGCCAATAAAACGCGAGATGGAGTGACTGCATTCAGCAGTGTGGTATCATCGAAAGACAACTACATAAATAAAACATATACAATACATTGTGTTGAAACAAGGAACCGAGGGCTTAAGAAAACATACAGGAAAATAACGTACACTAAACAACACATTTCATTTTAACGCTCAATGTAAATACCTCACACCAGGAGTGTAAATTTGCACCAAACACCACTACTACTACTAGCCTAGCGCTACTAGTCAAATGACCATCAATTTCAATTTACAGAAGTGTCAGTTTATCGCCCTCCAGGGGAAATTCCTATGAATGATGTTCAGTAAATGACACCTCCTCATCTTCTCGTTCAAATCCCAGCATTATACTTTAAAACAAGGGGTGAAGGTGACACATGTTGGACATCTTTGATGGAGTGTCAGATCAATAATGTAATCTGAGGGTTTATGGGCAAACGACTGGAATATTTAAAGGTGAGAGATGATGGAGACTCTTGAGGGACCTGCGCTGACCGCTCTCGAGCTTCGAAATGTTAAACTGACACACGCTGTACTGCATTGTGCTGCATCTAACACCTTCATGTACGCTTGCATTTATTCTATTATCAGGCTACATCAGAACCATGCATTGGATGAATTTAAAAAACGGTCAAATGTCAAAGCTTGCCGTGAGGACTCAACAGCAGATGACGGGGGTTTTATGTGTGTGTGGGGGGGTTTGATTTCATCATTCCTCCTGTCCGATGCAATATCGTGTAAAAAAAACATCAAAAGAACACAAACGACCATGTTACAACATATGGACTTTTGTGATGTTGCTGTCTGCTTTGATCTGGACAGAGAATAGGATAGCCAAGCTGATATGCTTTGAGGCAGCCCTAAAAGAACAGCGTAATTGGGCAGACAACTGGCAGCAGCGCAAGACGAGAGTCACAGGGTCACGGCGAACAGCGGCCCCATCAGAGGGGTCACTGAGAAAACTCAATGATTGAGACTTTAAGAAGAGAGAGAGGAGAAATCAAGCAAGAGAAAGGAAATCGGAGAGTAAAAGGATGAGATGTACTGTATGAGAGACAAGAAATCCATATTGATTTTATGAATCAGAGTCGAGTCTGTTAAGTACAGGACCTTCTTATGTGTGTTTGTACAACTGATGTTTGGAAGGGCGCTTTGTAATTTTTTAGCTAGCTTACCTGGTTATAGGCAACATATAAAAGAGCAATCTGTGGTAGCCATCAAAACATTTTTAGTAAAGATAAAACATTCAGCACGCTTCATTCTTTTGGTGCAAACTGCCTCTTTGATTGATTTCTGTACATTTTCTCTTAAGTGGAAACAGGAAATTATCAAATGATGGAGAACAGCATTATAATGAACATATATCCAGAAAAGCAATGCAGTTGAGTGTGCTGAGCTGCTGAGAGGTGAGGCGATTCTGTACAGTCCTGGTAAACATGCCAGATCTTGGTGGTCTTCTGCATCCGGCCTGCAGGAGGGATTTGCTCCTTTCAAATCGCGTGTAGCGCTTATTGTCAGGCAACATGATTCGCTGTGTTACTTTATTAGCATAATTCCTTTAGTGAGTCGGGTGCCGGAACAAAAAGATATTTAAACAGCACATTCTAATAAACAACACTCTCAGCAGGGGTGAATTCTCTCTCAGTAAGTTCCCACTGTGTGTTTATTAAAGTGCTTATTCAGTGATCTAAAACAGCGCAGATAAGGTCAAACGGTCAAGCCTTAGATGTCACATGAAAGTTTAACATTGGGTAATTGCTTTTCTCTTAACCAATCAATGAGCATTGAACTATAGCAGGTGGATCTGAGTCTGTTTGATGTTGTGTGAATGACACTGAAGTCAAATCTGAATCCAAAAACAGATCAGACGCTGTGTGTTAGAAGCTGCCTTCGTCTTTGCCACAGTTCGCTATTGTTTCTCTTTCTTTACCCACACTTTGATAAACAGCAGATAAACCGATAAACTGTATTATTAAACTGTGCCACAATTTAATAAAGCTCCTTCAAATTCCTCCAGCAGAACAGGTATCACATTTATCCTTAAAAAAAACGTAATTTTTTCAGAGACAATAAAATAATGTTGTTTTTTTAAATAAGTAACAATGATGTCTGGTATTTTCCTCACGCGGTTTTATTCTTCTGATTCATCTGTGCCATCGTTGGATCTTGAACCAGGCTAGATTTGCTTAGTCCTCCTTATCTTGTTACGTTAGTCGACGCGTCATGCTTTGCTAAACCTCGTTTACTCGCAACCTTCATACAACCCCCGCTCGCTCATTAGGCATCAAATTTCTCAATATCTTAAACAGTGGGAGCATTTGGCACTTTTTAGAGCGAGAACCTGCAGAACGCAACAGGGCACAAAATGGGAGGCAGAAATCGCAATGGAAAGACAAAGAGACGAACAAAAACAGAAAAACAAAAAAGTTATTCACCGCTCGCAGTCTTTCCCCCAGCCATCGGTTCACATTTGCATAAAGCAGAATGCTGTATGTGAGGGTGTACAGAATTCTCTCCCTACCTAGCCAAAAGCTTTCTGCTCTGATTTATCTAATGCATGTGCCTGGCTAAGTACTTCAGCTGCGTCTCATTCTAAAAAGTGCAGGGTTCACACCAGCCCCTTATCGGCTGGAAGCGAGAGAAAACGCTTTTCACAGGCTGGCACAGAGCGCGGAGCTGTGGAAAGGACAGCTGCTGGCTGTTGTGAACAGTTTTAATGTGAGTATAGCAGGTCTGTAGCCGGCCTCTCCTGATGCGTTTGTAGTTCTTTATCACTCCCAGCATGCTTTGTGCCGAGCAGGGATGTTTCGCGCGGAGTTAAAATCACATCAAGCTCATTGTGTGGACAGTTGTAGGCCGACCGAACTACAGTTCAGTGAACATCAGGCGTGTTCGGTGTCCTGCTTAAATCAAGATCAATTTTTGCCATTAAGCTTTTGGCATTAAACATTCATGGGCTGCTACCAAGATATCCCACAATTCTTAATGTACTTTCAAAAAAAATGTGGTTACTGCAAAGGAACACAGAAATTCAGCCTTACTGAAAAATAAATGTGTGCATGAATTATTAAAATCACCAATAATGTGTTTTTAACCTCATAGCTGTAATATAATCATGTGATAAGATTATAAAGAAAATGTAATATAACTGTCCCTTCCATCTGAAAATGTACTAAATAATCAAGCAAGAGATGCTTGGCCTGAGACAGCTTAAAGAGTCGTGTTACAGAGATACTGTATCATCATGTTGAACTGATGGTACCGTACTAAAAAACATGCAATGACATAAGAAAATATAAAAGGTAATCACTTTCATGGGTTTGGATGTAACATCCAACGGTTGAAAATTTGGCTGGACATCATGGACCAGCAAGCCCACGCTGGTAGATGGTAAACCTCTGTGCCCAGAACTGTGTTCATTAGCAAAAGATCTACCCACTGTTGTACGCACCACGCATGCAGGGTTAACATTGATTCAGTAATACGCTTACACTGGTATTATACCCTGGCATGATATTGCTGGCTCAATAAGATCATTTTTTAGTCTTTCTAAACAGAAAATGACTGGAGTTGGAGGATGACACTTGAGCTGATCAATAGCTCTACTAGAATCAATGACCCTGGTCAATGCCATCACTCACAATAAGAGCACAGAGTACCACTCCACTCAGAGGCCAGCAGCTATATGAGCAAATCACTTAGCAACACTCAGAGATAATCGGTGATATATCACCAAACAACTCTGAACTCCATAGACGTTTTTCCAGAATAGATTTAAGCTAATCTAAGATGGAAGTGTAACTATAGACAATGATGTTCTCTTTGTTGCATACAACAAAAACTTCTCCAATTGCTATCAGCCTGTATTGCTAATATATCTAGCATCTTTCAACATACACTTGCAGAATGAAATTGACCTGAAATATTACATGATATTATGTGCAATAAATGTAAAAAGCCAGCCTCTGAATAGATTCTGTACATTTCTTTTATTGTTCCTGTCAACATATATTTGTATACCATTTCAAAGCATCCTGTGATAATTACACTGAATGTTAGTTAGTCAATAAAGTGTATTTTTGTAAAGACAATGGCCATTTTTTTCCTTGCCACATTCTGCAGCATTGATGAGTGTGAGAGTTGACATGGATTTAACCACTGTAGCTATAAACAGATTTTGATATATAGTTGTTTTTGGCATCTATTGAAAAGGTGAGTAGCACCATTAGCCAGTCGGTGTGACAACAGCAAAACCCGCATGCACAGATTCTCATCATTAGTGGCTCGCTTATTAGCTGTTTCTGATAATGAGATCTTTCTTTGAGATCTTTGAGAGATGCATCTTTGCAAGCATCACAAAAGGTGAAAGATGTACAAATATGGGTACAGCCATTAGGTTTGACTAATTAAAACTGATAAAAAAATAACATATACACAGACTATATATATCTGAAAAGTGTTGGCTTAACACCTCTGTGCAAAAGAACAAAAAAAGGCAATTAAACCTAATGTATCTTAATGTATCTTTAAAAATGCAGTAAGCTTCACTGGTTCTCTAGTGCACCACAAAGATGTCATTAAACTTTAACTGGAACAAAACACAGGCCGTGCCCTTGTAAATTCACAGAATTTATGAGGAGGTTTTAAAAACATTGCACATCTCTTGCACCACACAACAGCCTGGATGTGACTGCCAAAATACAAGCGCTCCATCACGGTAAGATCTGAAAACCCTCAAACTGCATGATGTTCCAAACATTGTGAAACATAACTTGCAGTGTTGACGTGTCACACTCATCGTGTCCATTCAGATCATCTTGAACGTCACATTGGTATTTAGAGAGAATAGAGAGAGAGCTGTCCTATCAGAGAGACAGGAAACATGAGACATGGAAAAGCATTTTGGGATACATTTATATTGTATTTATATTGCATTTATATTGTATCTGTTTTATCCAGAACTAATCGGCAAATATAAAAATATTTGAAACACGGCATCTATTTTTGTGAGTTTGACAAAGCCCACGTGACTAGTTTAAGTTTCCTGCACATAAATCAACACGTTCACTAGCAGGTGACAGCGCGACGACATATTTTGACTGTGTAATGTTAAGATGAATGCTTATACGTCCTCCAAGACGACTATAAATGTGGGTCCTCTCTTGTACTTTGCATTCAAGGCAGGGAATCAGCTGGGATGGGCTGCTGTGTTTATTATGATTATATGGTGACAGTGATGTATCCACTATTGGGCATAAATCTTCACCATCACCAGCACAAAGAGCTCCAGGGACTGAATGCAAATGGCCGCGAATTCATTCCCAGCACCACTCAAGGCGAGTGCTGAGATCATCAGCGCGCAGGCTCTCGTTACAGAGATACGCAGCAGGAAATGACAACAAATGTGTTGCTTTTGCATCAGACTCTGACCTCAATGTGGAAGTCATGGCGAACGTAAATGTATAAAGATGGTTTATGACTCGGCTGAGCGAGGCTGGTCTGTTTTTGTGCTGTTTGTACAGTATGCTGGATTCAGCGTGCGACACCTAAAAATAGGCTAAGTGCTGAAAATGTACTTTTACTGGCGCTCCTGCTATGCGTGTGCTGTTGTCTTATGCTGTACAGTACAGCAGCCACGCAGGTAAGATGTGAACTGCCCATGTGCCACTCAGTCTCAACACTCAATTCCTAAACAAAACATTTTCCTTCTTGTATAACTGATTTTAGCCACTTACAACCACTTACAATTACATTTCCACTGAATATGATTATGAATTAAAACAATGTAAAACAAAAAGTCCCACCTTGCCATTTTCGTTTTTTAGCATGTTGTTTTACTCAGAATGGGTGAGAATTTCTAGTTTACAAGTTCACACTAACATGTAATCAGTTATGAGAATGAATGCATATTTGCCGTGCTGTGCGAGGGGAGGGATCTGGGTGCTGGAGGGGGGCTGCAAAACATTTACGGGACAGAAATGAGTGATGCTATATTTATGGATTTGTTCTCGTGAAGATTGGTTGGATTACATCATCATGTTCCCCCCAAACTTAATTAAATAAACCTAATTTTGGGACCAGCTCTCCCAAAGAATCTTGACGATTGGCGGGACTTGCTTTGCTACAGCGGCCATATTGAGCATTGCATTTTCGAGTAATACCACTAAAATGTCTTGTAAATTATTTAATGAGATGCAAGTTTAAGCACTGACATGTAAGATGCATAAGCAGTGCAAGTAAAGATTTTAAACCTATATTCTTGTCATAATTGATCAGATATGTTAATTTACCTGCTTGAGTTGCAGCACTTAAACTGTGGCTATTGTTTTTACAGTGCATTCAACGGAGGGCACAATCTGTGCAAACCCTTTACACACACACAAACACACACACACACACACACACACCATGTCAACAACAGAACAGTGTCACCATTTGTCCCAGAAACACTACACCTCAAGTAGGGCATGTCCTAGTTTTACAGCAGGGTGCATCCTGACACTCTACTTATAGTTTAAGTTTAATACTAAGTGGTCATTATAACCGCATTCTAAGAGTTTAGGAAAAATAAACGATGCTGGAAGACGTTGCTTGAGATTATCGCATGCTAAGCACAGCACATCATGACACTCCAGTAAATGGAGTAAAACACGCTGTTGACACAGATTGGCTAGTTGCTTTGTTTTGCTTTTCCGGTTAATTAATGTGGGCCCACACTGTGGTGCATCACATTGTACAAATTGCAGAGATGATTCTGGTGAGAAGTGGAGGAATTTACTTTATGGCCTTCATTTAATGATGATTTGTTTTCAGTGGAGCAGATGTGTGGCCGCATTCTGTTAGAGCCACTTTATGCGACTCGGTGGGCAACAGCTGTGGAAGCCCCTCCACACTCAAACGTTCTCCTACGCAAACCGGTATTTTTCAAGACTTGCATTGTCAGTGGTAAAAACATGTCCTGCTTCTTCTTGCTATGAGGATAGCAGGGCTGCTGCTGCTGCTCAGAATTGTAATTAAAGTGAGATAGCAAATGTAATGCAGAATTTAGGATTGAGTTCCGGGTATTCCTGTAGCTCAGCTGGTAGAGCATTGCGTTAGCAGCACAAATGTTGTGGGTTCGATTCCCAGGGGAGCACACGTACTGATAAAATGTATAACTTAAATGTACTGTAAGTCGCTTTGGACAAATGCTTAAATGTAAATTTAGGGCGTATCATTTTCAAGTGTAGTATTTAACTACAGTTTGTGTACAAATGACCCAAAACGTCCACAAGAGAAATTTCTGATGACTGATGAGTTTTCTGATGAAAATTTACAAAGAATCTATTATGTAGTTCTTTAAGTTCTCTCACATGTTAAATTGTAATTTTTTTTTATGTGAAATTTATTTGGGGTGTGGCCAATATTTTTCAAATTCCAAACTATAACTTGAAAGGAAGCTAATTCTTAAATTTAGAATTTTGCCCAACCCTAGAGTGTGTTGTTGTCTTGTTTTAGCTCAAATTTAGGTGTACAGATTTGATCTTGTGTTGCCTGCATGAGCTCCACAGCTTAATGTGGTAACATACACTAGCTGCTAGGCCATGGCACCAAAAGACAACTTTGTTAAGAAAAATTAAAACTAAATGTTACTTCTGATAGACTGAAAAATTCATTAACGTACAGAGATGAATTTCATATTTAACTGAATGAATATTCAAAACAGCCAAGAACAATTTCTTAAACAGATAAGAGCCAGATTAATTAAACAATTAAAACACATGCATGTTGCATTATAAAACATCCTGCACTCTGTGTTTCCAGACACCCCGTATCTAGACAAGTAAAAATGACACCCTGACACCCTGTTAAGATTTTTAAGGCGCAGAACACCAGCAACGGAGGGAATGACAGGCAGATTTCCACAGCGAGAGCGGCGTAACCATGGCGCAAATACAAGTATCAGGCTTAGGAAACAGACAGCCAGAGAATAGCCTGTCAGATACAGCAGCTGTCAGATCCCAGATCAGCTAATTCAAGCGCAGGTCACATAGCAGCATCAGGTGCTAACGCACTGCACTGACTGAGCTAGACTGTTGCTGGAGGAGAAGTGAAGCTTCATTCTATTAATGAAGTCTCATTAGCATAATCAGCTCAGTTCATTGAGGAGTGAACCTGAAGGTTCTGCGAGGACCTGTCAATCACATTTTTAGGAGCACAGCCTGAACACGTCCACTACACGTTCTTCTGTAATATCTCGTCCACTTCCTGTGTTCCGCTCACTGCTCTTACTTCCTGTCTTTCCGTAACAGGAACTAGCCTCACCCAAAAATGACATTTCTGTCATCATTTGCCGGTTGTTCCAAACTCATATGACAGTTTTTCTTTGAAACGAAGGTGATTTTTTGGAAAATATATCCTCATCCTTTTTTTACATACAGAGAATAGAAAATGGGCCTGTCAAGCTTCAAAACTGCAAAAAGCATTACAAAAATGATACAGAATTATATATGACGTGCGTTGTATTCAAAGCCATATGAGACCTTACGGGAAACAGACCAAACAGACCACTTTAATGTGTCTTTTATTTGGTATTTGACAGATTTATTCCCTATTGGCTTAGATTATATCTAAAGAGCAGCCATCAGTATATTATTCCAAACATCATCGTTTGTGTTGTATGAAACACCTCAAGTCATATAGAAATAACTAAAGAAATAACTATATCGTCATAATTTTATTTCTGGGTAAAACGCTTTTTTACCAACTGATCCATCAATCATTCAACGCTAAGTGTTTTAACAAGTACATACTAGCGTCTCCTCCCCTGCCAAAACACACGAGGTCCGCGTCTTTATTTCATCTGTAAGTTACCGCCTCACGACAGCTGCGCACCGACAGGCTAAGGTAAGTGGAAAAGTGGGACATGATTGGCGACTGACTATTTGCAGTCTGTCATCGGGGTGATGTTAAAATCCATAGGGAATAAGAGATGCTTCTCACAGCGGCCGGAATTGACCGTCGATCGATGCTGAGGGAAATTGGTCCTTAGAGTATGGAGAGCTGGACGAGTCGGAGAAAAGCTGTTTGGTGAAGCCAAAGATTATTTACGGGCAAACATATATCCTGTCTGAAGCCCTCTCGTTCGAGTCCTCCAAGCCAAGGTGCATTATTTTGCTACGCAATGCGAACCACGGCTCGGATAAGGGTGAACAAAATGAGGTTTTGTGGAGCTGGAGAATCAAAGCGTTTCAGATTCAGAAAATGACCGCCTGACACTGTCACGCTACACACCAAATACCCATCATCTCTGTCCTCAGAGCTGCCCTTCAGCTGGTGTGAAAACGATTAAGTTTGGATGTCCAAAAGCATTCTTTCTCCCCACCTTCTGGCAGCACAGTGCAATATTACCTCAGAGATACACTCATCTCTTTCTGCATCAAAGACTTCAGCTGTCAGGATGGCCAGTGAATACAGTCTTAATGTGTGACTCTGGCTGTGAAAGTGTGTGAGAGAGATAGAGCTTGTGTGAGATGTGGAGAGAAATGAAGAAAGGAGATGGGTTCAAAACAGGTGCATAATAGATCCTGTGTGTATCCCAGAATGCATTTGGTGTGCGTGCAGCATGTGTGTGTATTACACAGAAAAATGGAGAGCGCATGAATGCGTCTGATGTTTGATATATAACAACTGAATGTGTGTAATACAGAATATGTTTCTCTGTCAGATCTGCTACTGTGTGTGTGTGTGTAGTGAGACAGGAAGTAGAGTCTGGCACACATGCATCTGTAAATCTCACGAGAAAGCAACAGAGTAGACAACAGGGCTACAGGTCACTTTAGCAACCAACCAGCCTTCAAATAACTGCATGGAGTGGAACTAGCCGGCGGCGACTGGGAGACCATAAACCGGCAGGCGAGTATGAAGCTGCGGAAATAAATAACCTTATTTTGCATTTCCAAAATTTTGCTCCTGATATATGTGAAAACTTCTGTACTGACATGGCAGTCGGACTTAATAATGCATGTATGTGTGTGATGTACATAATCCAGCAAGTAGAGAATAAAAAGGGGGCGGACATATTGACAATGTCCAAACCACAGTATATTAAAAACGAGCCAATGAATGTGACACGACCGCTGGGTTGAAGAGATTTAACGTGTGCGTTCACACAGTGGTGTGTGCATAACCATGCTTGAAATCAATCATCCAGGTAAACAAAGCTCATGCATCGATGCACAGCTTGACAATAGAAAATTTGAACCTTCCCCACAGTGACCTAAAAAGCCAACATATGTGCCCACCGTCTTATATAACCAAAGATGCTGGAACGGTAAGCTACCGCAAACCTGCATGTATGGTAAGAAGTTCATTTAAGCACATGTCGTTGATAGCATAAGAAAACAAAAAGACAGGCCGATATTGGTTTTCAGCTCCTTCCAGGTGATGCTGAATGGTTTTCCCCCACAACATCTGAGTTCAAAGCCACTTTGCCGTGCCTGGAAAGAAAATAAGAAGCCTCTGCTTGGCGAATCAAAGCTCTGGTACAACAGGCTGAGATCATAGGTCTGTGTTTGCTTTGTGAAGGTGGACGATTGAGAAGGTATGGAAGACAGAGATGGTGCAGGAGGGGGTAACCCTGCCAGGGCTTTGATCTGCTAACACAAGCCACAGGTCTGAAGGCTTACCCCCATCTTGTGCTCCTCCATGTGAGGGAACTTTTACTCTCTTTGTAGCCCTGTCAGCTCAACTTCATATCTGCCAAACACACAAACACAAATACACACAGAATATAGTTTACATCCTGAGGACTGACTGAAACATCAGATGGTTGAAATTTTTGGCACACCTTGATAGTATTCCTCTCAGTGGATTCCGTTGAATACGGCAACTGAAGTATTTTCTAAATAGGAACGAACAAATTAAATACAAGAATACATTTTCGATGAACTCTTTCTAAGGGCCAAACTGATGTCGTGCTGGGTTCTACTTTTTATACTTGGCAGTATGCAGCGCTAGTGTGCTCACTAACAGAACAGAGAAAGTACATAAATTGAAATAAAGTGCATACTAATTGCAGTAATTAAAACAGAAAGCACTTTACATCGGCACCATTTGTCACAACAACACTACCATTTTGGCAAATTGCACACTGGATTTTATTTCACCTCACTGATCAATTAATTTTGTGAATAGATTTGCGTTGGTCATGTTGGTCAAGTTTTCACCGAACCCTAAAGTTTGATGTTGCTGAAGAGCCTGTCTTAAAGGGACAGTTCATCTAAAATTCAAAATTCAAGTCTCCATTGTATAATGATAATCCTCATGTCATTTTAAACCTTCTGTAACATTCTTCTATGGAACAGAAGGAAAGGAGATGTTAAGCTGCCCTCTGCCATACAGTGAAACTCAATAGAGACCCAGGCTGCTAAGATCCAAGCAGGACAAGAAAGCCCATCAGAAGACCTAGTACACTAGCCGTATGGACTGCTTTTACAATGCTTTTGAAGCTGCACAATAGCTGTTCCTTGTGAGGAACAGACTGTTGATAAGGTTGCTAAGTGGAAATTTTGCTTTGAAGATCTTGCTGTAGTCACCATTTACTTTCACTGTATGTATAAGAGCAGGGACTGTATTGTAGGACTGTAGCTACGCATTTTAAAAAGGACATTCGTAAACCAACCCTTTACTGCTCACAAGCGTGCGATTTTTGGATGCAGTTAGTTACGTGCTCGGCATATAGCCGCGTGTGGTTGCAAATATATGTCTCCTTTTGATTTTGTCTGGTTTCCTAAAAAAATCAGTAAAGTCATTCATAGCCTGAGAAAAATACAATCTGGAGAAGGGAGAATTCATTTCCCCATGTATACGAGGAAAAACACTTTCACTGTATATGCAATTTCTTGCTGAGCTTTGGGCAGATTGATGTGCATGGTGAAGATAAAGAGGAACGTCGTCTCTTCGGAGGGTTTGATTCTTGCTATGCAATTGTTTACAGTTAGTGAAATGCTAATGCCAACATCTGACACCATAAAAGCCAGTGTAAACGTGTAATCTCACATGCATTAGCCAGCTGCCAAGATAATTACAAGGCAACCTTCACAGGGCGACCAGAAGTGCTATCTTCAGGTGTAGCAGTGGAGAAACTGAACTCCAATACTGCACTTACAACGTGTTACAATATGTTCAGCACATCAGAGCTGAACATTGCATATCTTACCTTGAAAATAAATGTCGCTTGTTTTGTTTCTGCCTCACCATCTTACCATTAACCTAAAAATACATCTAATTTACTGTATATGCTTCATTCATAGGTTCTTTTTGAGACACTGTACAAAAGATAAATGGGGAAAAATTATTGCCACTAGGCTACCATCATGCTAAAATCTGAAGTAGACCGGTTTCAACAGTCATTTTATATTATGGATACGTTTGGAGAGTTCAAGGAGAAAAGCAAAGTTAACTTTTAATAAAGAGTCAGTATAACCAAAGTCTCTGGAGATATATGGATAAATGGACACGCGACATCTTTCTTTTACCAATTATCCGTCTGCTTAATCATTAATTCCAGCAGCGTTAGCTGGAGGAGTGGGGCAGGCTTTGTTTTTTAGCCTCTAGCTACATCTCTGTGATCATGTCCAGGCCACTGTCTTTGGGAGCAGGGCGCTTCTAAAGGAAGGGGTGTGGACAGTGCCCCCATGTCAACAAAATGGGACCCCTAGTGGGCCTACTACTTTTCTAGTTGTAGGCAACACACAAAATAATTTAATGAGTGTGCTTTATGAAAAGCTGTTTAAAGGAGCGAGTACAATGTTTGTGTGTATGCTCAGAGAGTAAAAACTTCAATTTCCTGAAATTACATATCATTACAAAGGGACACAAAAACCATAATATCCCCACAAAAATAATGTAAGCTGTTCACATGTAAAGCATAAACCTGCTAATGTACGGGTTACTTTGCTAATTCTCTAAACACATTTGTGGAATTTTGTTTGTGAAGTCACAAATGACAATTTTTTTGGCAAAGACACCAAACAGGAAGCAGGGCCATTACTCATGTGCCTCAGCAAAACTTTTTGGATCGGTGTAAATTTTGATTGTACAGTATTACTGCAATGCAATGTTGTCCTATAAGAATACAGGGAAAAATTGGTTGCACCTGCTGGCCACAAATCATAATGCTTTAAATAACGATAAAACTACTTTGATCTTTGAACAACTTTTCGTACATTTCGTACAAATCTGCTCGACATTGTGCCACTTGAATGTATGCACTTCCAGTTACAAGCAAAATTGATTCTCTTCTCCCCAGTTAATTCGTATAGTCATGTAACATGTTGATTGCAGATGAATTTGGCAACACATGATGTGAATTCTCCAGAGAAGCTACTTCCTGCACACGAAGGCAAAAAGGATTATGACTAATATTAAAAACATTAGGCCTCCAGGTACCATGCAGCTATCGCAAATGTCAAGTGCCATTCTTCAGCTGTTCTGCGTCAAATAAAAATAAAAAACATAAGAATAGGATTCGCACAAAAAGGCGTCACAGCTCTGACTGAAAATGTGACACAGGTATTTTTGACTTCTCGTCAGAAAGGTGCGGAAGATGCGGAGAAATGATGGATCGTTGCTTGGGGCTCGCGTGGCAGTTGGTGCTCCCGCCAGGCTTGTCGCCCAAGGCACGGCCCTCTCTTTCCTCCACGGGGAGTTTGAAGTTATCTTTGACTGTAAAAATAACAGCCATTCTTCTGACCAGCAGATGTGTTGTATCAGAAGCTTGTTAAATCATCCCGCTGGAGGAAATCCCTCAGGAGAACCAGTGGCGGGGGCTGTGATCCTTCTGTAGGGATAGTTAGAGGGTATGTCAGCGCTGCCTGCTGCATTCCACCTGCTATACATGCTTCCCGATGGGAAATTCGAGACCTTCAATATACATTTATGAAGGGCGACGTAGATGCACGCACACAATCTCATAATGGCCCAGAGGAACATACTGCGAAGGCAGAGACAAGCAAAGACATCCCATGATGAAAAATTACATAGAGAATACATTAAAATCTTTGCTTTGCATTATATATATATATATATATATATGTGTGTGTGTGTGTGTGTGTGTGTATATATATTATATCTCACTTCTTATGCCCTGGATCAATGTTGGATCATTAATCCAATGTTGAATCATAAATCCAATCATAAACCCAAAAACCTGTAGTTATTAATTCAAAAATGTTTCACCGCTTGAAATCCCAATTATACACAAGAACCATTTTCATACTACCACCGACGTCAATGTCGGTGTAATTGTTTTTTGCCATTTTTGATCAGTGTACTTGAAGGTTCTCAAAAAGCTCTTTTTACACAAAGATTATTTAAAAACCCTGTATCGCAGTCTAGCAGTCCGGTTCCTCATTTTTACCGCTGTCTCCCACACAAAGCCCGGCTCACCTACATTGTTGTCTAGGGTGAGGGAGCTGACAATGTGCAGCATACACATTGTCAAAAAAGAATCAAACCGAGCTGTTTTCCTGCATTCTACAGAGCTGTCACTTGAGAACTGAGAGAACTGAGACTCTGTACCTGCTGTTCAGGTGACAGCATTAAAACAAGTCTGTGTTTCTCATGCTGAACAATTGCCCTACAGGTCACTCTCCAACCAAGCTCATAGATGATTAGAATTCATGGAGTTATTTAAGAGTCAGAGGATAGGAAAAGTGATTATTAGAGTTCTGTATTCAAAATGCACAATCGCAGAATACGAGAAGAGAATTTGGAGGTTGGCAACAGAGGGCAACGCTGGCAGTTATAAGGGAAATTATATGCATAACCAAGTATTGGGTCCCTGTATGACACTGGAGTTGATTAGTAAGTTATGAGCAACACTGTGTTCTTTGACATGGGATCTGGAAACTGAAGTTAGTGTTGGTGCTGTGTAAATGAATAGCAGAGTCAAAAGTGAAATGTTGTTGTCATGACACCCAACACAACCTATTTTCAGTTGACAATGAACAAGAACCAAAACATAGACATGCTAAATATATGCAAGGATGACAAGAACAATCTCAATTTGAAGAACAGTAGAGGAGGGGCAATCTCGTTTTAAAGTGCATTTCATTGGACAACGTGAGTGAGTGCAGTATCAATATTTCAGCTTAGTATCAGAAAAGAGAAACATTTAAATTCATGTCATTTTTGTCAGGAGTACACTAGCATATTGATGACCTCAGAGCTAACAGGGAGGGAATGAAAGCCACAAAACACTCTTTGTGATTTTTATGAGGTCTGTGGGCAGTTCTGGCTGGATTCACTGCATAAGTTTTGTATTTAGGGTTAGGATTGTTCTTAGCCCAGAATTTTCCTACCTACCAGAAACGGAAGTTTAAATGGAGTAAACAGCAAGCAGCAGGATGCTAGTCAATGCAAAAAGAAGGTGTGGAACTAAGACAGAATGCTCATTAGCACACACATGGTACAGTGAGCATCCAAGTTCAACAGGTCACTGGCCGAATTCTACACCAGCTTGGTTCCTGCCACATGCCACATGTTTTTAATGGCTATTATGCCAGACCTTGACACCCACAGTCATAATACAGAGAGAATTTCTATTGCACTAAATGATCAAAAACAATTTACATATGCGACTTTCATGTGTGCCTCTGCGAGTGACAGATTCCCATGACAGCTCAATATCGTTTTGAAGTTGGTCAAACTGTCAGCTTCTCTCAGCATCAAAATGCAAAGCGTGTGCCACAGTCAGCAGATGCCACTTTGTATCTGAAGCTGAAATTGATCTCCAGAAGGCCCCAGTACAAGCTGATTAACTTGATAAGGAGAAGAACTGTGAATCAAGGTGAAGGTCGTGGAACTAGCTCTACATATAGCGGACAGGCAAGGTGTTGCCTCAGGAAATTAATGGAAGAGGGCATCTTAAAGGGGATGTAGACACATTCCTCCCTGACCAAACCTCATTTTACCTCGGAGGCACATAAAAATCTCAGATTAGGACTTATGAATGAATCCAACCCCAATGCAAGTTGACACTGACATTTAAATGACTTTGTAGAGTAAAGGAGTTTGGGGATTAAGTGATGGTATGGTGTAGTGGTTAAATATATGGGTTAGTAATCAAAGGTCTTTAGGTTTAAATCAAGGGCCGACATTGTTCCCTAGACACTTTTTCTCTGGACACTTAATATTTGGCTCTACAGTTGGACACTAGATCTTTATAAACTAGAAAATGTAGACACAAAAACGCTTTGCGGTTTGATTCTTGGGAACACACATGCTGATAAATTGAATAGCTTTGATTTAATCAGCGTATCGTGTATTTAATTCATCTACATTTATAATTGATTAACAGCCCAAACAACAACATCTGCTAAATAAATGATCAATTACTGTGTTATGGATCAATGTTCAATTTGTCTTTAGTAAAGCGTGTTTATCAGCCATCGTCATCATTTGGTGTGACAGTCCTGAATATTTTGTTTGCTTGATCGTGTAACTCAATCCAGGATCCTAAATGGACTTTTGTGCCTGGCAGCTAAAGAATAAATCTTTTGACCACAATACCCACGTCGTTTGAAGCATCTTGTGCTACCTCGAAATTCACCACCACGAGGCTCCTCTCCATTCCACCCAATGTGCCCAAGCAATCAGTCCACATATCCCATGTCCCCACATATTTGCATAATTGTTAATATACCTCACGGCACCGCATTAAAATATACCATTCACAAAGCGATTTGAGGCTCCTGCTCTCGTTCCAATAAAATCCACGGAAAACACAAGAGGAGAACAAGAGAGGAAGCGTTCATTTGCATATTTCAGTGACATCCACAAGACATTCTATCATTGGCTTACAAACCACTTCATCTCAGGGAAGACTTCATAAAGCGTGTTAGCGTCCGCTTCACCAGCAAACGAGATGGTCCATCTATATCGCTCTTCAGCCTGGTAAATCAAAGAATATATTTGCTGTCCCCCGAACAGAGAATTGATGTCTTTGTTGTTCCACCAGGGTCAGCCATTTCCATCATAGACCCATATTAGACCAGTTTGGCTTTTTGTGGGTTCACCAATACTGGTTAGTTATTCTATTACATTAAGCACGACTCATCAATCCATTCTCTGTGTTGTGTTGGCTCTCAAAGACCATTCTCTTCTATTATGCTGGCACCTGGGAAATAGCCTCATTCCATATTTTGTAAAGATTCCAAGGACTCCAATTTTCTCTGCCTTGAAGACGTTCAAAAATAGCTAAAGGAAATACTGTAACGTGTATAGGGATTCATATTGTGCTTCACTTTTCTGTTCTGTATGAATAAAGGATTTCGCTACAGTAAAGTAATCTGCAAAGAACACAAGGCTATTTGATGCAAATATTTTCCAGATGTCTATTAACAAACTTTGATGCATGAATATTTCTGAGCCGGGCGAATCATAAATGAATCCTTTTCATTGACTCGTGCGTAAGCAGCTCAGTCTATCGTCTTTTTCACAATAATGACGGGAGTCACATAGATCTACTTCTATTTATTCCCCAGTGAAAGTAAAAAACTGTCTTTATAAAGAAAAGTATGTGGTGGGCCTATTTTTTTCTGTAAAATAAAAATGATTTGTGGTGAGCGTGAAGTCCAAACGTCAACGAGGCACAATTTATGTATTTAAATATATTATATTGTGCAACATCGCTTCAAACAAATCAAAACAACATAAAATACATATATAAATAGAACGACTTTTAGGTGAAAATAAAATTGGATTCATAGGAGCTGAACACAACCCCACCTCCCCTGACTGAGAGCAAATCCAAAAAGGGAAGAACAAAATGAATGATAATAATGACAGACACAGACACGAGGTCAGACAATTAAAGGGACAGAGACACACAAAGAGAAAACAGGTACACATTAAACATTCCATTCCATGTAACTTTACCGAAAAGTTCTCAATTCTTTTACTGAAGGTCTGAAATCTACAAAATAATAAGTAATCAGTCATAACGTATCTTGCTTGTTTACATTAAATATATCCTGAATTTGCGACTGTTCAAAAGATCTCATTTAGGTGTTGTAGATGTATTTAAACATACATTATGTGACATAACACAAGGAGAAGGTGCATGAGGTTACTGAGCTAGCAAGACCATTGATAATATTATAGTCTGACATCCAGACATGTTTAATCAAAGTGTGTCACTAATGGAATCACCTTCCGCCTCGTTACATACTGTACCACTCAATTTTAACCCTTTTCCAAAACATGACGTAATATATAATGGAAACTTTCATTTAGAGTTTCTCATTTTTAGATTTCTCCATTTGAAATCTCATACAAATTTCACTGCTCAAGTTACATATATTTCTTGTTCTAGGAGCAGATTT